>CABHPH010161413.1:0-47571 GCA_902168325.1 Peromyscus nudipes | reverse complement strand
TAAGACAAAATCTCAGGCATAGAAAATACAATATAATAAATAGATTCATTGTTCAAAGAAAATGTTAAATCTAAAAAAACTCCTAATGGAAAACATGCAGGAAATCTAGGACACTATGAAAAGATTACACCTAAGAATAATAGGAATAGAGGAAGGAGAAGAATCTCAGTTCAAAAACACAGAGAACATATTTAACAAAATCATAGAAGAAAAATTTCCCAACCTAAAGTAAGATATTCCTATAAAGAAGCTTACAGAACACCAAATAGATTGGAACAGAAAAGAAAGTCCCTGAGCCACATAATAATCAAAACCACCAAACATACAGAACAAAGAAAGGATATTAAAAGCTGAAAGGGAAAAAGGACAAGTAACATATAAAGGCAGAACTATTAGAATTACACCTGACTTCTCAAGAGACACTTCTAAAAGCCAGAAGGACCTGGACAGATGTCTTGTAGACTCTAAGAGACCACAGATACCAGTCCAGACTACTATACCAAGAAAAACCCTCAATCATCATAAATGGAGAAAAAAAGATATTTAATGACAATGTCAAATGACAAGGACTTAAAGTCTTTGAAGAAAGAAGTTAGAGAAGAAATCAGAAGATGGAAAGATCTCCCATGCTCATAGATCCATAGGATTAGCATAGTAATAATGGCCATCTTATCAAAAGCCATCTACAGATTCAAAGCAATTTCCATCAAAATCACAACACAATTCTGCTATGGGATGGTTTGTATGTCAAATGCTCTGATTGGTCAATAAATAAAACACTGATTGGTCAGTGGCCAGGCAAGAAGTATAGGCGGGACTAACAGAGAGGAGAATTGAGAGAGCAGGAAGCTGAGTGAGAGAGACATTGCCAGCCGCCGCCATGACAAGCTGCATGTGAAGATGCCGGTAAGCCACGAGCCACGTGGCAAGGTATAGATTTATAGAAATGGATTAATTTAAGATATAAGAAGAGTTAGCAAGAAGCCTGCCATGGCCATACAGTTTGTAAGCAATATAAGTCTCTGTGTTTACTTGGTTGGGTCTAAGCGGCTGTGGGACTGGCAGGTGACAGATTTGTCCTGACTGTGGGCCAGGCAGGAAAACTCTAGCTACAAATGGTGCCCAACGGGTTGGCAAGCAGTTTCCACCTAAAACCTGAGAAAAAAGATTCTAAAACGGAGCTAAAAACAGTTCCTAGCTGTTTCTCTCAAGTTAGTGGTCTGTGTGTTTGAGCTACTATGGCGGGTTCCTGGCATGTGCACTCGACCTGCAATATGGTGGGAATGAGCCCTCTGCAAGTGGCACATTAAGCTGTGTGGTGGATTTAGCCTTTGCTAGTACAAAACAAAAAGAGGTTTCTGGGCTACACGCTGCTTTGATAGAAGCATAGACCCACTATTTCTGAGAGTTGATGGCTCCCCGAGCTGGCGGAAAATGTACCACTGCCATGTTGGGAAGCTGAAGTGGGTGGAGCCAGTAGCCACAGCACCGTTTCAGTCTTAGAATGCTGCAGTTTAAAGCAATAGGCTCAAGGTAATATAAAAAGTAAGCCACATAAAGATGGCTACCACACAGAGAATCTGGATTATGTTCTCTTTGATATTCGTAACTGAAGAAAAACATTGATTGCAAAAGCTGTTGAGTTATGCCAAAATGTATATTTTAAAGGTACCTTGACTTCAAAATTTGGATGTAAGGATATGTTGCTTGGGAAAGGAGGCTCTGCTTTTGTTTCCACAGAAATCCAGAGGCTATGGATTTATTCCAGATTAAGATACATCAGGTTTGACCAGCCAAGACCCCCTGAAAGGTCTCCGATGACACCATGGCCCAGATGATCCAACATGCAGAATGGTTTGAAGACAACTGGCTCAAACAATACAGCCTCATGGACTACTCCATAATCCTAAAATTTTTTTTGTGTCCCCATAAGATACAGTGCCCCCCTCCAGCAGGAAGTAGTAAGAGAAGCTATGCCCAAATTCCTAAATATACCAAGCTGGCTTTGGAGATGTATAAAAGTTAAAACCTTCCTTAAAATAAAAAGAAAAAGAAAAGGGGAAGTGCTGTTGGATGGTCTGTATGTCAAATGCTCTGATTGGTCAATAAATAAAACACTGATTGGTCAGTGGCCAGGCAGGAAGTATAGGTGGGACTAACAGAGAGGAGAATTGAGAGAACAGGAAGGTGAGTGAGAGAGACGTTGCCAGCCACTGCCATGACAAGCAGCATGTGAAGATGCCGGTAAGCCACGAGCCACGTGGCAAGGTATAGATTTATAGAAATGGATTAATTTAAGATATAAGAAGAGTTAGCAAGAAGCCTGCCATGGCCATACAGTTTGTAAGCAGTCTCTGTGTTTACTTGGTTGGGTCTGAGCAGCTGTGGGACTGGCGGGTGACAGATTTGTCCTGACTGGGCCAGGCAGGAAAACTCTAGCTACACAATTCTTCACAGAACTTGAAAGAACAATACTCAACTTCATATGGAAAAACAAAAAAAAGCAAGATAGGAAAACAATCCTGTACAATAAAAGAACTTCCAGAGGTATCACCTTTCATGATTTCAAGCTGTCCTACAGGGCAATAGTAATAAAACAACATGATACTGGCATGAAACAAACAAGCTGGTTAATAGAACTGAATCCACCACCCAAAAGTAAAGCCACATACCTATGGAAGGTTGAGTTTTGACAAAGAAGCCAAAATTATACAATGGGTAAAAGAAAGCATCTTAAACAAATGGTACTGGTCCAACTGAATGTGGGCATGTAGAAAAGTACAAATAGATTCATATCTATCACCCTGCACAAAACTCATGTCCAAGTGGATCAAATACCTCAATATAAAACCAGATACATTGAACTTGACAGAAAAGAAAATGACACAGAAGAAAAATTCCTGAACAGAACACCAATCCAGAAAGCACTAAGATCGACAAATAATAAAAGGAACCTCATAAAAATGAAAGGCTTCTGTAAGGCTAAGGACATTGTCAATAGAACAAAAAGGCAGGCTACAAAATGGAAAAAGAGCTTCCCCAACCCCACATCTGGTGGAGGGATGCTATCCAAGATATATAAAGAACTCAAGAAACTAGACATAAAAAAAAAAAACCTCAAATATAATACCATTAAAAATCTAAAGGATAACTATGCTACCATCTACAGATCTAAACAGAGGACTCTTGACAGATGAATCTCTCAAATGGCTGAGAATCACTTAAAGAAATGTTCACCATCCTTAGCCATCATGGAAAAGCAAATCAAAATGACTCTGAGATTCCATCTCATACCTGTTAGAATGGCTAAGATCAAAAATACAAGTGACAGCTCATGCTGGAGAGGATGTGGAACAAGAA
Source organism: Peromyscus nudipes (assembly GCA_902168325.1). Taxonomy (NCBI): domain Eukaryota; kingdom Metazoa; phylum Chordata; class Mammalia; order Rodentia; family Cricetidae; genus Peromyscus; species Peromyscus nudipes. The sequence continues at coordinate 44,211 of CABHPH010161413.1, read as the reverse complement.
GAATACTCCTTCATTGCTGGTAGAGTGCAAACCTGTACAGCCACTTTGGAAATCAATATGGAGGTTTCTCATAAAATTGGAAATCAATCTACTTCAAGATCCAGTTATACCATTCCTGGGCATGTACCCAAAGAATGCTCAATCATACCACAAGGACAGTTACTCATCTATGTTCATAGCAGCTTCATTTATAATAGCCAGAAACTAGAAACATCTTAGATGCCCCTCAACAGAAGAATGGATAAAGAAAATGTGGCACATGTACACAATGGAGTATTACTCAATTGTTAAAAACAATGACATCATGAAATTTGCTGGCAAATGGATGGAACTAGAAAAGATCATCCTGAGTGAGGTAATCCAGACCCACAAAGCCAAATAGGTTATGTATTCTCTTATAAGTGGTTATTAACTATAAAGTAAAGGATAACTGTGCTACCATCTACAGACCCAGAGAAGCTAAGTAACAAGGAAGTCTCAAGTGAGATTTGGGGGAGGCATAAGTTTCACTGTATAGGGGGAATAGAACAGACATCATAGGCAGATGGGATAGGGGTCTCAATGAGGGGGGTGGGGATGGGAACAGGAAGGATCAGATGGAGGAGAAGAGATGGGGGATGATGGAGGGCAAGAGTACTGGGAGAGACAACAAGAATGGGGATGAGCTAGAAACTTTGTGCAAGGGAAACTCCCAGGAATCTATGAGGGTAACCCTAGTTAAGACTCCTAGCAATGGGAGATATGTAGCCCGAATCAGCCATCTTCTGTAGTCAGGCAAGACTTCCAAATGGGTGCACCAACCCAGCCACAAAACCTTTGACCTACAATTTGTCTTACGTACAAGATGTGCTAGGGTAAAGGTGTCACAGAAATTGTGGGAGTGGCCAACCAATGACTGGTCCAGCTTCAGACCCCTACCATGAGAGGCAGCTCACCCCTGACACTGTCTGGGGAGGCCAGTACTGACAGGCTGGATAATCCAGAGATCTAGTATAAAACCACACAGGACTGGCAAAATAAATAAATAAAATAAAATAAATATAAAAAGTCAATGAAATGATTCCTGATGATATTCTGCTATTCTTATAGATTGGTGCCTAGTCCAATTGTCATCAGAGAGAATTTACCTAGCAACTGATGGAAACAGATGCAGAGAACCCACAGCCAAACATTAGGTGGAGCTCACAGAATCCTGTGCAAGAGGGGAGGAAGGATTGTAGGACCCAGTGGAGTCAAGGCCACCGCAAGAAAACACACAGAATCAACTAACCTGGGCTCATTGGAGTTCAACAAGACTGAACCCACAACCAGAGATCCTGCCTGGGACTGACCTAGGCTCTCTGCATATATGTTACAGTTGTGTAGCTTGGTCTTCTTGTGGAACTCCTAACAGTGGAAACAGGGACTGCCTCTGACTCTGTTGCTTGCTTGGGGACCCTTTCCTCCTACCAAGTTGCCTAGTTCAGCCTTAATAGAAAAAGCACCTAATCTACTTTTGGTGTCAGTAGCAACCAAATAGGGGTTTTCTGGCTAGAAGAACAGAAGCAATGGAACACAGAAGCTATATTGGATTTCTAGAACAGGAAAGGAAACCTAACAACAATTCTTGAAGGTGAGTCTTAGCATAAATTCCCAGGAATATTGTCAAGGGGATGCAAAATTCTTTTCATTTGGCTATCTTTAACAGCTCTAGAAATCCTCTAAGTTGTAGGGAACTTGATTCAGGCTAAACTGAGAGTTTTGGCTCTGAAATTGAAAGGAATTCTAGCATAGGTTTGTTTAATAAATAAATATCAATGTCAGCATAAGAGTTAAAGAAATTGCTTGAGGAAAACTATAAGATAGGTAGGATATAAGGAAGCAAGGTCAGAGGAAGAGAAGAGTAGGGGGCATTTTAAATTTATCACCGGGGTGATAGAAATTTTAAAAGGTTTTCTATATTAATATCTTAGCTTTTAATTGAACTCATACAGATTTTAGAGCTCTTTATGATTACAAATTGCTAATGTTATCAGTTTTTATTAGTCATTTTACATTTTAATTAAAGCAGGCTGACTATGAGTTTTAAAATTTTTATTGCCTAGGACATTGTTAAGTGCTAAAGATAAACCAATTTGGAGGCAATACATACTCAGCTATCCTTAGATCTTCTTATTTTTCAAAATTCTTACAAGTTAGACAGTAATGATCACACATATCTAATCCATACCAGATGGTTGTTTATCCCCAAACACTTCCTCCTATTTGGAAAACTTGTTCCCCATATATCTATATGTTTATATATAAATATATTTTCTCCTGAAAGTTGCCTGTCCATGCTAGCTAGGGAATATGTATTTTGAGTCAGATTTATGTGCTACCTTTGGGTTCAACTGTTTCAGCTCATACCTTAAACCCATCTTCTCCCACAGGATCTCCAGATTATCCTGCACATTTACAAAAATCATGCAGTTACTAAAGACACTGGGTGATCAAGCCTCATAAATGTTTCCCCAGGTGAGCCAATAATGTTCCTTCTAATTTAGGAATGAGGTATGTTTTGGGGGATGCCCTATGAGGCCTTTGTAAGTCCTAGGGTATTTCCCTTTACACCTTCACACTTTGGGGTGGGAGGGAACAATTATCTCTTGTCTTCAGTGTCTTTTTCATCAGGCACTCATAAAATTCCTAAGCTAAAGATTTGGCAAAGTGATGGGAGAAGCAGCCAAAAGAAACAGAATTGGCATTTGAGGAGTGGCAGAAGACAAAGGCCAAATGATAATAAACTCAAACAATTGAAAGAAAAACAAAACAGAAATCAAAATGTCTTCAAAATTATAAAAGAGAAAAGACATTTGCCTTTAGAGATCTGAAAGTAAGCAAGGAACATACCAAGGTAAACAAAATGTGTAGATCAAAATGCTTTCAAAACAAACTAACTAGATACTTCAAACCAAATACTTTGAAAATAGAGTAAAAAGGTGTCTAGCAAATTAGGATCCTTAATTAATAAACTCAGAATAAACAAATGTACTGCTCTCCAAATCAAGGGAGGTATAGAGCTCTGGAAAGAACTTACCAACAATACACCTGAGCAAAAGACACTAGATAGTCTGGATGCAATGGACTCATGCAGGTACCTGGCTTCCAAGCAGGTCATTTCTCCAGTGAAAAGTAGATTATGCTCAGGGCCCCATGTTGGGTGCTATAATTGTTGATGCCAAAACCACAACTCTTATAATAAAGGAAATAAGAGATAGTTTATTATGGAGCCATTTTGAGTGAATATGGAACAGGAACAGAGTTGTACTTTACCTAAGTTCCATGTTTCAATGTGGAAAAAATTTCATGAAGATTTATAGTTTTACAAAATGAAGAACCCATAAAACAAGGCAAGATGAATAAGTAATGGCTATACCAGGTCAAAGATGAGATAATTAACTTCTGGACCTACTGTTAATCTCACAGATATGAGGAAAAAGACCACTGACCCTAACTATGGCCAAATTAATTAAAGCAAGCACTTAATTAAGACAGTTTTTTTTTTTTTATAATTTGAGTACATTGGCTGTTTTTCCTTAAAAGCAGGTTCAAGAGATCAGCCTTGCACATGGTTAAGATAAAGGTTTTCATAATTCAGGAGTAGGGGGTTTCCAAATGGGAGATTTAGCAGGCAAACAGGTAGGGTTACAAAAGCAGAACATAAGCATAACAAGTTGGTCATAACAACCTCTTGAAACAAAGACATGGCTGCAAGTCAAATAACAAGTTACAAGGTGGTCACAACATGGTAGTCATAACAACTTTTTGAAACAAAGGTATGGTTGCCATTTCCTGGAACAAGCAGTACAGAACCATTTATAGTTTTAAGGTTACTGGTGGAGCACAGTGCAATCTTTGAGAAACAAAGATTTAATAATAAAAAGAAATGAATCAACTTTGGCTTTACTATAAGATTTTACTTTCAAACGTAGGATGGAGGCAGGCTAGTTTATCACTACCTGTAGTATTCCAATCTCTCCAGAGTACTGAAGCTCTGATCAATCATTTTGTGCAAACACAGCTTTTTTTCCAGGAGTTCTCATTCACATTGACAAACTGATGACTCTCTGGATAAACTAATTTAAAGATTAAATTATTGATTTTTCATCTATGTGTCAAGTAGCACAGACCAGTGATAACTCTGGATTCTGAGTGTGGCTTCTGGCAACTATAGGTTGTCTTCTATCTAATCATGGCAAAAAAAGGCAAGGGCCTTAGTCCTAAAAATCTACAGATATGAATTCTATTCATCTGAGTGATCATGGAACCATCATGATCTGAGGGTGAGAATACAGTCCATCTTCTTTGTTAAGCCTAATTAGACCCTAAGTATGCAGCCAATCTAAACTGAGCCCAGACCTTAGCCAGTTTGGCAGTGTCTTAGGGTTTCTATTACTGTGAAAAGATAACATGACCATGGCAACTCTCATAAACTCTCATTTAATTGGGGTGGCTCAGAGGTTCAGTCCATTACCATTATGGTAGGGAGCATAGTGGCGTACAGACAGACATAGTGCTGGAGCAGTAGCTGAGAGTCCTACATCTTGCAGGCAACAGGAAGTTGATTGAGACACTGGGCAATATCCTGAGCATAGGACAGTGACAACCAGCAAGGCCATACCCACTCCAACAAAGCCACACTTCCTAATAGCGCCACTCCCTATGAGTTTATAGGGGCCAATTACATTCAAACCACCACAGGAAGGAAGGACAATTTCATAAGGAGATACTTCTGCCTCTCCCTTTGGCTGTCAGCCAGGAACTGGAACTTCCCTAGGAACTGCATGCTGGGAGAAAGAAAAGGCTGGAGGCCAGAGAAGGAGCTTGTCTCTTTCAGACAGTTCTGAAAACTTGTCAGACCACCTCCCAGGGAAGACAATGAGGATAAGCAGGAAGACACCATAACCAGGAGTGCTTATTCATACCTCTTGCCCTCTATTTAAACCTAAACCTCATGTCAGCATGTCCAATGTGTTAATATTCTGATCCTGCCCCTTGGGGCTGCCCTGCGTGCACAAGGAAAGACTCCACCCCTTTCCTCTTTCTCTTCTGCTTTCCTCCCACGAGGTGTGCACCCCTCGCCCTTCTCTCTCTCCCTCTTTTTCTCTTTCTTTCCCTCTTTCTCTCTCCTCTCTCTCTTCCCCCCATCAAATGAAACTCTTCACTGAGCACTGTCTGTATGCCATCTCTGTCTCTCATCTTCCGAGGGGCACCTTGGCTCTACCCGCCAGGACCTCCCACATACAATATCATAACACAATGTACTTGGGGGTCACTGGACCGCCTTGCTCCTCTATCCTACATATGCACACTGAATAAACCTCCTTTCCCTGGTTTTCACTGTTTCTTGTCATTTAATTGGTTATTTATGCTCATCTATCATGCAATAGATACAGACTGACCTGTGTCCTCATAACTGGTGTATAAAGGACTCCTGTGGAGTGAGCGTGGTAGGAATGTTGATGCAAGGCCAGAAAGGTCTTTCACAGCCTGCTTCAGGCAAGAAGGTAGGAAGTCACCAACTGACATGTCAACATGGATGGAAGAAAATTTTCACAAGTTCCCACCTCTAGACAGGAACTACAGGCAGTCCACAGCTGTTAGGGAGGAAGAATCAGATTTTTCTTTCTTTTTTCTTTTTGAAGGATGAGACCCCAATTATAAAGAATTAGCCTTAACACATGTGCAAGTAAGGGCACCATTAACTGAACTAAGTAGGATATATATATATATATCTATACATGAAATTTTCTATAACAGAACAAATATATAAGTATTATAAATATATTACATATTAAATATATAAATTTATGTCAGGAATAAATACAGAAGAAGAGGTCACAAATTCAAGTGTTGGGGAGTGAAGTGAAAAGGTGGAAGGAGGAGGTGTAGGAAGGATGAAATACAGTGTACTCGTGTATAAAACCTTGACATAAAAATATTTTAAAATCAGCAAGTAGTTCTGTGGCAAAAAGGAAATGAAGGAAGGAAGGGAGGAAGGAAGGAAGGAAGGAAGGAAGGAAGGAAGGAAGGAAGGAAGGAAGGAAGGAAGAAAGGAAGGAAGGAAGGAAGAAGGAAGGGGAAAGTGAGAGAGGGACCTTCCTACTTCTGCTGCTTCCTTCAGTGCCAAGACACCATACCCCGAGGGAGAAGGCACAGAAGCCCAGTACAGAACAACTTGGCAACACTTGTAATCCATCAAACCTAGCATCATTATTTCTATGAATCTCACCAAAAATCCTATTTACAGGAAAAGGATGTGTGATAAGCCTCTTGTGCAACCCAAGTGGCCCCCAGTTTTACCTTATTAGATAATATTTCCATACGAGACATCTCTGGAGCCCCCCTCTAATCACATTTACCGAGAAAGAAAGGAAGCAGGGGAAAGATGTCTTAGAAAACCTTTGAGATGTTTGACAGCCACCAAAGTGGTGTATATGACTTAAGCTAAGGCAATTAGTTGTGACTTTCCCTCAAAGAGCTTTAGTGTGTCTTTCTTTCCTTGAGTATCTTTCCCCTAACCCTGGTCCTTAAAGTCGATGTTAAAATATCCTCAATAAAACTTCCAATTTCATGCTGGCTAGTCCTGAAATTCAAAGCTGATAATCCCATTTGGCCTGAGTTGATCCCTAAATGATTATAGGAATCCCTCAGGCTGCTGAAGGTGGCAAGAAGAGCTATGCCTCTGCCCCCTTTTCACTGGCACTAGCTCTGATAGCACAGGTCTATAACTCACTACTCCACATGCAGAGGTAGGACGATCTGATCAAATACTCAAGGCTAGACTGGAGTACTTAGTGACAATGCCTCAAAATTAAAATTAAGAAGAGGGCTTGCACACCTTTAATCCCAGGTGTCAGGTGTCAGAATCAAGAGCAATGATTCAAGTTGGAAGTCAGGTTAATTTACATAGAGAGTTCTGAGGCTGCCAGGACTTTATAGCAAGAACCTGGTCTCAATAAAACAAACAAACAAACAAACAAACAAACCAAAATCAGATAATTTTTCAATTAATTAAAATGTTATAATAAGGAGACTTTTCTTTTAACTCCAAGGGACTTTTAAAACAGTCTTTAATATGAATTTTGTAAGATACAGAACAATTTAAATGACAAGGCTTTGAAGAGGATCAGGGTGGGCTTGTCTTCAGTGAAGAATAGAAAGAGACTGTGAGCCTCTGGACAACCCTAAGAAATAACTGTAAGTTCTTACAGATCAAAAGTTAGGATGATTGGCACTCAACCCTTGCAGCTCTTAATAAGATAGAGCTTAAATATTTTATGGAAGTCATTATTTTTCATGATAATGATTCAATATTTTAATAAGTATAATTTCTAAGAATCACTGATTTTCTTTCTCCATAGATTCTTTCCTCACATAATCCATGAATCTTGGGTCTGAGTAGATTATAAGAACCCACTGTCCAAGAAACTTCTGGAAATGTTGAGTGAGGCTGGGTAAGGTTTTGTCTGTCTTGGTGATGCTGTTCTGAGAGATGTGGAGACATTACAGGCTCCTTGGGGAGGGCCTTCAGCTCAGCAAACATCTTTAGGAGGTCCAGAAGAGGGCTAACAAAGTCTAGTCACATCTCTGAGCTAGTCCTTACAGGTCACATAGAATGAGTGGGTTGATTAAACTTACTAACCCTAAAATAGACAGAGGGTAGTTTTGAAGTGAAGAATACCCACATTTCCCTAGAAAATTTCAAATAATTCTTTGATGTAATACAGGTAGCTCATGTGAAATCAACTGGAATTTGTTTCAGTAACTTAACAGATCAATTTCTCTTCCCTTCTGCGGAGTTGATGACCCCGGCCTAGCCCAGAATGGTGCATGATAATCTTGGAAAGAGCAGGAATTGTGTGGCCTACACATCACATTAAAAGAAAGCCTACTTCTCTAGGTGTGATACTACGTGCAGATAAGAAACCTGAGTACCATTCTGACTCAGGGAAAGAGGTCATCTGAAAAAGCAGTGTTCAGATTAGAGAAAAGATTTTTATGGAAATGGTTTGGGTTGGTTTGTTTGTTTACATGGTTTTTGGTGGTAGTGGTGATGGAAGTTTGTTGTTTTTGTTTTTTCTTTTTGAGATGGGGTCTCAGATATTCCAGGCTATTGTCTAACTGTCTAAGTAGTCACCGATGGCCTTGAGCTTCTGATCTCCGTGGTATGATTCCAGGCATGACATCATGCTAGGGATAGATCACAGGGCTTTGTGTGAGCTAGGAAAACACTCTACTCAGGTATACTCCAACACCAGGAGATTTGAAACAAAGACAGTTGAAGTTAGGAAACAAACACCTTGGGGCCTAAAGTCAACTACCTGAGTTAAAAAAAAAAATCTCCTTCCCTTAGTTGCACTGAGTTCTATAGCCATTTCTTAACTTCCTTTCACCTGACTTGGTTACCCAAAAAGTCCCCAAATCAGTAGCGTTTGACTCTTTGTGGTGCTGTGATGATGAAACAGTGGACCTCTATATGAAAGTACCCAAGGTTTGGAAGTGTATTAGTAATTGAAATGTATTTCTCATAGATCTAGATTCTGGAAGGTCAAGGTCAAGGCACCAGCAGACTCAAGTTTGTAGAGGATGCTCTCTGTACCAGGATGGTATCTCAACCTCTGTGTTTCCATCCTCCCAGTGTGAGAGGGGTGGACATCAGTCTTCTTCATAGCTATAGCATGGGAGATGGATGGACAAAAGGAGTAACTCCTAGAGGAAGTCGCTTAATGAAGGGCTTTATCTCCTCCCTCGGAAGGAGAACTCCTAAAGTCTTATCTCTGCATACTATTTCCCTGGTGAATGCATTTGGAAAGATGCACGGTCAAAACACACTTGTGTCTAAAAGAGCTCAACATACAAGCAGTAGTGAAGTTGTTTGTCTTCCCCTTTTTTCGGAGGAAAAGCAGTGGTCACATTATTTTACTACCTTCCTTTCTCAGGACATTTTCCTTGAGTTAAATAAGTAAACAGATTAGAGAACAAAGTACAGCATATTTCAAGTATGTATTTTAAAACTCATTAAGAGACAAATTGCAAAGGCAAGTTGTCATTTGTAAAGAGAAAAGGCAGAAGGCACAGTGACAGTAACAATGCTCTCTTTACGGGCTATGTATATATGGTTTACATGCACAAGTATACATGTTTGTAGGTGTGTGGGAAGCACGCACGTATACATGCATGTTAGTGGACCACAGTTGATGATATGGATGAGAGTTCCCAGGAAGAAGGTGTGTCTTCAAAGACTGATTGGCTGATTAAAACTACAGTGATGTGCAGTGGTTGGGATGTCCTAGGCAAAGAGGTTAATTACCTATCTCTGGATGGCTTTGGCCTATTAAATAACCATTCCTTGCCCACCTTTGTATTGAAAATAACATCCTGTGACTAATAGATGAAAATCTTCTGGAATCTAATGACTTAGCAGAATCACTGGCTTCCACCAAACCAAAAGCTAAGAACATCTGAGCCCTATAGAAAAGCTTCCTCCATCTTGCTGTAGCTATCTCTCTGATGTGTCCACTAATGTATTTTAAACTTGCCTTGATTTATGAGCTTCTTTATTCTGGAAAACTATAAAACTTAATGGAACTGCTTCCACTTTGGAACATGGAATTTGGGGTAACCTAAATCTGTATTTCTGGGCCAAGATCACTCAAACTTGGTTCCAGATTAAAATATATCTTATTCCCTCTAAGATGAGAGCTCTGTTTTTTACATTAACAGTGACGTTGTATTCTCCCATTGCTCTCTATTTATTAAGGCAGGGTCTCTCACTTCAACCCCAAGCTCTTCAATTCTACTAGTTTGCCTAACCACTTTACCTCAGGGATGGAGCCTCTGCCTCCTGAGTTCTGAGATGACAAACAGCAGGTATGGGTGCCCTGCTGCTATGTGCATTCTGAACTCAGGTTCTTACAGGCAGGGAAAGGGCTTTATCCACAGAGCCATCTTCCCAGCCCCTTGAGTCTCTTTTGATCAAAATTTCACCAAGACTCCTCACCCCATGGAAGCCCCATTGTCAGGCATGTCTGTGAAGAGTCAAGGCGGAGCAAGAATTCTCGGCTAAGTGACATTGATCAAAGCCTACCATTTTCTGTATTTAATCAAATCCCTCTTCAGCATCTCAACTCGGTATCTGGTCACCTTGGCCTGTGTTCAATGAGATCTGTCCAGCCAGTTTATCCCTTCACCCCTCATACTTCCTCTTAGGAATTCTCCTCCCTTACTTCCCACCCTATTCTCTGGTGTAAATCCCTCCCTGTTAGCTGTATTTGGAGCTGAGCCAGACCCACAATGAGATCTTGTTACCCACTGCAATACGTGCAGAGTAAACTCTGTTTTACCACTAAGCGCACTCCACTTCTGGCTGCATGTTGACAATTCACTGATAGATCTTACTCCCAAGATCTGCATGTCACTGTTTCCATTTGAAAATTGGAAACTTTGGAAATCTTTCTCTGTTTGTAAATACATGAAAGACTTTTAGATACAGCACTTAAAACTGCACTTGGGTTTTGTTGTCCTCATTTGTTCTGAGACAGGACCTTGTTATATTGCCCAAGCTGGCCTCAAATTCCTGAGTTCAAATAACTCTCCGGCTTTGGCATTCTAAGTAACTAGGACCTGCAGTAAGCAACAAAACACTTGGCTTTGTTCATGTGTGAGACACACTTGAACAATATTACCATCACAGTGTGGTAAAGATAGATTCAAGCAGGCCTCAGATAAGCTGGAGCCTTTTCCTGGAGTAAGAGGCACATTTGTATAGTATGGATGCTGCAGGGAGGAATGAAAAACACAACTGATATTGTGAAATTTGCAGTTCCAACAAGGGGTAGGGGACTGGTGGCTGCCCAGTTTTTCAGCATTGGTCACTGATAATAGGGATGTTGATGAATTGCACCTGGCATGTTGGGGTTGATGCAAGGACAAAGCCCACATGGTTAGAAAAGCATAAAAAAATCCCCTCCAGCTCCAGGCTCCTTGGACTGAGCATATGTGCCCATCAGTGGCTCCTGACCTGTCAGCACATGTTTCACCATGGCCAATTGGCATTGCACCTGGCTTTTCTGGATCTGTCAATAGCTTTAGATGATACTGGGTATTCTTTTTTAATTTTAACTGTTATATGACTATTTTTCAAGAAATACAATGTGGCTTTGTAAGCATAGTTATTTGGGGTATGTCTTAGTTAGGATTTCTATTGTGTGAAGGGACACCACAACCATGGCAACTCTTATAAAGGAAGACATTTAATTGGAGCTAGCTTACACTTCAGAGGTTTAGTTCATTATTATCTTGGCAGGAAGCATGGCAGCATGCAAGCAGACATGGTGCTGGGGAAGTAGCTGAGAGTTCTACTTCTGGAACTGCTTGGCAGGCAGCAGGAAGAGAGAGAGACTGGGCCTGGCTTGAACATCTGAAACCTCCACATCCACTCTCAGTGACATACTTTCTCCAACAAGGCCATTCCCTATGAGACTATGGGGGTCATTTTCATTCAAACCACCACAGGTTACATTGAAGCTCCTTAGAGATAAAATACTACCCAACCTCTAACATCAACAAAACATGCAGATTATTTGCAAGCAGTGGAAAGTGAATGGCAAAGGACCCTTTAAAATGCAAAGGTAGCACAACTTTCTAGAATTGATATGCTAGGATTTTGGGGTGTCTCCTATAATAAGGCAAGCAAGGGGTTAAGTCAGGAAACTGGGACTCTTGGGGTGGGGGAGAATGCTATGACTACAAACAAGAACAAAAATTACATCAATATAATGCAGAAAGGGAGAAGGATACACAATACACATACACACACACACACACACAGAGAGAGAGAGAGAGACAGACAGACAGACAGACAGACAGACAGAAACAGAGACAGAGACAGAGACAGAGACAGAGACAGAGAGGGAGGGAGAGGAGAACTTTAAATATATAGACTCAGCAGCCAGCCAGAACTGAAAGAAGCCCTACTTGGAAACAGAAATTGATCAGTGGCTGCCAAGAGTTTGAGGAGAGGAATTAATATGGGGAGAAAGGAATTGGAGAAGCTAAATGATAGCACATAATATGACAAGGGTAGACACATGCCATTTCTATCCTCAAAACCTACAGGATGGCACAAAGGCGAGTTCTGGTGTTAAAAAGGGACTGGGTAATTAATGAGAAGAGACTAGATGGAACAAGCATTCCCTGGGAAGTGGTGTGTAGGAACAGAGGACAACATGGACATGGGAAACCTGCACTTTATGCTCTAAAAAGTACTTTAAGTACTCTAAGTCCAGTACTTTTTAAAGCACTTATCTCTTGGAATACTTTTCAGTCAGAGCATCTTCTATAACCTTAATTTACCACAAACTAGAAGCCTGACAACAGAGAAAAAGTAAATTTGGGTGTACAGAACCATAGGATTTCGTACACATATGAAAAGATTAAAAAAAATGCTAGAGGCAATGGAAACTACTCTTACTCAGTGGAGAAAGCTGGCAGAAGGGATAGCCAAGGAATCCCCTAACTCCCCCGCCACCTTTTTGCTTATCTTCTTATGAGCATTTTCCCTGCCAACAATAATGGAAACCATGATAATTTTATTCATGAAAAGCTAGAAAATGAAAAGCTAGAATAGTGATAATAAACTCTGAAAATATGACCTGAGATCAAATAATTTTATCTTGAATAAAAGAAGTTACTGTATTGTGATAAAGGTACCAATTCTCTAAGGAGACATGATCATTTTAAATATCAAATGTCAAATACATAAAGGAAAACCCAACAGGCATGAATTGGGGGCAAGAGTCACCAATTGCTACGGCTGAGCACAGCATCCTTGCAGCCTAACGATGACTGACAGTCAGGAAGACAAGACAAGGACCTGCCGGTGGGAAGACACATTTTGAATGTGGGAGGGACCATGCCATAGGCTGGGGTTCCATATGGAATGAAAAGATAAAAGAAAATAGAGCATGATGATTCAGCTTTCCCGGCTTCACAGTCCTGCCAACAAAACCTTCCCACCATAGTTGAGTGTGCCCTTGAACTGTGAGTCAAAATAAGCCCTTCCTTCTTTCCTTGAGTTCTTTTTTTCTCATCCAGCAAACATAAAGCCACTATGTGGTAATTTAGACATCAATATTTTCACAAGGATAAGTGTCAAAATCATTTAAAACTCTAAGCCACCGAATTCAGGAATACACAAGTGTCATCACAACCAAGTGGGGCTCATTCCCAAATGTGAGGCTAGTCTGACATTCATCAAGTAATCCATACAAACCAGCACACTAATAGACCAAACAGATAACCCATACAATTGTAGTTTGGTTGTAGTTGGTTCAAAAAGGGCATTTGACATTACCAAATACAGTTTCCAGATTTTAAAAATCAGAATGTAGGAACAGAGGCGACAATGGTCATAATAGGGAAAAGAATATGAGAAAAGTCTACATCCAACGCTATTTATGAGATTTAAACATTTTTGCCTGAGGCTGGGATGGAGGACACAGCTCCTCACCACTCTGAAACATCTTATTATGAGAGGCAGTTAGAGATCAATAGGACAAATTGAAACAAGATTTTAAGGTGGAAAGAGGGAAATATAGCTGGTGGATTGCATATGACTTGTCTTAGTTCCTTTTCTATGACGGTAATAAAACAGGATAATTCCAGAGGCTAGAGTCCCTGATGCTGAGTGAGTGAAAAGTGAGAGGAGCAGCTGAGAGCTCACATCCTGTTCTGCAAGCAGAAGGCAGAGAGAGCACTGGGGATGGTGGGAGCCTTTTAAAACCTCAGAGTCTGTCCCAGTGACAAGCTTCCTCCAGCCACCCACATTGCCAAAGCCATACTTCCCAAAGCTTCCCAAACACTTCCACCACTGGGCAACAAATATTCAAGCAAATTAGTCTATAGGGGCCATTCTCATTAGAATCCCTACTTGACCTAATCACAATCTATATACAAAACACCAAATTTCAAACTCTGAAAGTACTCTGAGAAGCACTCAACATACAGAGCTAGGTAGGAAATCACATGGGCTATAAATACAACCATCCTTCCTAGTTAAGAAATGAACAACTGGAGTTTGAATTATGGATATTAAGATGTATATCCACCGGAATATCTGTAAATTGAACTTTAAAAGAATGTGTGTGTGTGTGTGTGTGTGTGTGTGTGTGTGTGTGTGTGTAAAATTTTCTTGTTTCAACTGAGAAGCTTTAGCAGGAGTGATAATTTGGTAGCAATTAGCACACCCCCTAGCAAGATTCTAGTTACTGACACCATTTTCCAGTGAAAGCAGACAAAGTTTCCTGGAGAAAGACAATTATAGGGCAGAGGCAGGACAAATAGGATGAGCCTGGAGCACTAGAGCATCTTTTAGTTCTTGAAAGTAAAGAGGAAAAAAGAAAGGGGAAGGAAGGGAAGAAAAGAAAAAAATCAACCATGCCATGATTTCCTGGGGAGATACATCAAACCACCAATTCACCCAAGATAGAAAGGGTCAGAGAGACCAAATAAAGGAGTCCATACAAGTCCAGTTTGGAGAACCAGTTAATATGGGTCATTTATCAGAGCATGGGTAACTCAAAGGCATCAATGTCACCAAAAGTTACCACTCCAGTATAGGGACTGGCTCAGAAAGTTACACAAAAGAAAAGTCTCAACCTGAGCCACCTTCCATATTGACTGGACACAGGCACATCCCAAGACCATATAAAGGTTGGACTGGATTACTTCCAGTTGAGGATGAGGGTGTGCACAGGGAGTGTTGTTGGTTGTTTTTACTCTTTTGGGGAGCCCACCACCCAGTTCCCAAGTAAATCACATTATAAATATGATTAGCTTGGCTTGTTTCTAGCCAGCTTTTCTTAACTTTAAATTATCTCTTCTACCTTTTGCCTCTAGGCTTTTTTTCTTTTTCCTACTTCTATATTCTTACTTTCATTCTTACTCCGTAGCTGGCTGTGTAGCTGGGTGGCTGGCCCCTGATGTCCTCCTTCTTCTCTGGCTACTTCATCCTCTCAGATTTCTCCTTCTATATATTCTCTCCTGCCAGCCCCACCTATCCTTTCTCCTGCCTTGCTATTGACCGTTTAGTTCTTTATTAGACCATTAGGTGTTTTAGACCAGCAAAGTAACACAGCTTCACAAAGTTAAACAAATGCAACATAAACAAAAGTAAAAACACCTTAAAATAAGATTCCCCAACAACAGGGAGTGAATGTGGAATCTCAGTTGAGGTTCTAGAGACCCATCCTCCCTTCCTTATGCAAGAGAATGTTAACAGCCTCATTGACATTTCCTAAGACCTGGCTATCACTGTAGAGTTCTCTTATTCCTCACCATGACTCTGGCCAAGGTGGTTTGTTGGGAATTTTCAGTTTCTTGCGTTGTTGAATTGATAAGCAAAAAATTTTGTGGTTTTCTTTCTTTTTTTTTTCTCCTTAATATCTCCCCAACTACAACAGGTCTGTAGCAATCTTCAACTCACTTTTGATAATGATGCCACTAAGCTCTATTTTTTAACAGGTTTATTAATTGTTTTTAAAAACCAGCACTTTACTTTATTGATTCTTCTCCATGGTTTTCCTCTGTTAGTCTCACTGATGTGTCATCGTCAGTACTGTCTCCCTGGCAACCCCGCTATGCTCTATCTCTGCACTTCCTTGTTTTTTAATACCCCACATGTAAGTGACATCATTCACCTTTCCTTCTGGCTGGCTTCACTTGGCATTATGTTCTCCAGGCCCATCCATGTTACAGAGGAGGCAAGATCTCCTTTAAACACTAAATAATGTTCTGCTCAATATACAGAATGCAATCCCTTCACCCATTCATCCACCAGCAGATGCCTGTTTTATTTCTGTATCTTGGCTAATATGAATGTTGCTGCTATGAGCATGGGGTACAGACTCCTTTACAAGGTTGTCGTTTTGTTTCTTCTAGGAGGATAGCTGGATCGTTTGCTAGCTCTATTTCAATTTCTGTAGAAACTAAAATCATTTGGCCATTGCTGAACATGCTTACGATTGTGCAAATCCTATGAATCTTCTAGCACTTGGCCACCCAGGATTAGTTGACCTTGCTTCTATCTCTTCGTCAAATGATTAATTTCATTTGTGGGGAAAGAAACACAACTAAAACAACAAATGAAGTGGGGGAAGGAAAAAATGTGGTATCATACAGAAATCATTGTTTTTCCTTATTTATTTGAGATAAAATCTCACTATGTATCTTACTGTGTCCTTGACTGTGGGGATTGCAGGCACTCACCACCATGCCCAGCTTTTGCAATACTTGTTTTAAGGGAGGACAAACTGCCAAGTGTTCTGCAGGCTGACAAGGGTTATTTATCAGGTGACCTCATATTTCACCCAAAGGAGAGGTTTTTTTTTTTTCTGCTTTAAACACCACAAAGCAAGGGGCATTTCATTTTCTGTGGCCTCTGTATATGTGGATGGTACAACAAAATTACCTTGAATTTCAAACAGTGAGCAGTGCAGTCCCACGGGGCTCCAGCCGAGTTCACCTCCATCATTAACACAAGTGCTTATTTATTTTCCCATTCACCTCTAAAGAAAGCCCTCGCCATGAGAAGCAGACATGTCAAAGACCTCCTTTAAAGCAGTCAGTTAACAGGAACACAACTCTGTATTTTCAGACATTTAGCAGAGCAAGAAGGGAAGTATGGGTAGTTTACCCCAAACTATTGATATTGGTCACTTCAGGTGGGTGGGAGAGACTAGGCATGTAAAGAGAAAATAATTGTCTTTAGTAAAGAGGAAATGATTGTCTACAATAAACTACACTGTTATGTACTTGTTACAATTGATGTGTAAAATGTATATGATTTCTTTAATGCAAAAGAAGAAAGACTTACAGAGAGTGCAATGAAATTACTCTTGCTTTATTCTCCACACTCCCTGCCCACATGCCAGTATTTATAAATGGTTTTGCTTTTTCTATTTACCTTGCCACAGGAACATTCCTGTGCCATTAGGGGCCAGCACGCTAGCTGCCCTTGGAAAGTACTACTGGAGTACCCAGAGGCCATGGTTCATGAGTCTCTAGCTTAGGACTGAGTAGCTGTGTTTGGTCTTAAGGCTACAGACTTCAATGTTAAACCCAGTGTGTGTGACTTTGTTACTACCTGAAGCAGAGGGAAGTCAGTCTTGAGAAGCTGAGCATGGGTGCAAGCTAAAATGTCTGTTCAGATTCAGTGTGCTGAGGAAGAAGTGCTGAGGAAGAGGTACTGAGGAAGAACGGAGGCCTCTAAGTGGCCTGGATGGAGCATTTCTGAGGGAGTTACAACAGAAATAAGACCACGTGACACTCAAGTAACTGACAAGTGTCCAAACTCATTGAGAGTAGGAAAAAGAAGGATATGACAAAATCTGCTTGGCACGATCAAGGTTTTCCGCTGTCTTAAAGGCAAAATTCCAAAAGAACTGAAGAAAATGTCAGTAGAACTCGTCCACAGCATTTCCATCAGCAGCAGCTTTGTTTGCTCTTCAGAGTCCCAATATTTGAGACCTGAGTGATATTTAAAACAGGCAGGACCCCTGAGAATTCTCTGGAAAGAAAAGTCCACACACAAAGATTATGCATTTCTGTTGAGAAATAAGATCTTAGCAATCATGTGTATTATGTCTAGTGAGATGACAAGGCATTAGGTGATGCTCTTTCATTGGGAGAAATAAGCTGATCGGTTACAGAAACCCTGTGATTCGTGCACAGCCAGCATTGCTTTCCTAAAGCTTGCAGCATAGACTACAGCTCGAAACTGCGTCCGTACCATGTGACTATAGACTAGTCATCAGCTGGAGACACCCTCAACTGCCCCAACACACACTTGCCACTGTGGAAACACTCTCTTGCAGAGATCAGAAGGACAGGGCTACCACCAAGTACATTTTATAAAAATTCATCATCGTTGTATTACTACCACCTTCAGTATTATCACCCTGGAATCTGGGTATTTTTCTGAGCAGAGTCTGTGAAATAGGTTATTACTCAATTTCATGTCATTTTTCTAGAGACCAGTTGAGTAAAGAAGTAACCTCCCTGCCCAAATCTTCCCATAAGCAACTATGTCAAAACAGAGCCCAGCAAAGTGTTCCAAAGCTGTGCAGAAAGTGGTATTACGTATAAGTGGATTGGGAAGTTTTAAGAAAAAAATAAAATAAAGGAAAAAGGGTTTAACTAAATCATTTCCAAGATCTCAAGGGCTCTCATATTTAGGGTGTGTTGTTGTTGCTACTAAATCTAACCCATTTTAGGGAAATAATAAAAGAAAATGTGAACTAGCTATTTGTCTTGGTTACTTTTTGTCACTGTGACCAAAACACCTGACATAAAATAATGGGAGGTATTGATCATTTTAACTTACTTTTGGAAGGTTTGGCCCACAACTACTTGGCCCCATGGTGGTGGGAACATGGTAGAAGAGGTTTTCAGCTTATGGGGAAGAAGAAGGAAGATAACGTAGAAGGTGTCAGGACAAGATATGCCCCCAGGACCTCCTCTAGCTAGGTGGCTCTTCATGCTTGACAATACCTCCCAATATGAGTCCATCACCAGTTCGTGAAAGCACTAATCTATTGCTTAGGTCACGGTTCTCATGACCTGTTTGGTCTGGAAACAGACAGACATACTGACAGATGGACTTCCTCACTTACTAGATAATTCTCAATCCAGTCAGGCTGACATCATGATTAATCGGCAAACTGCTCAAATGACTTCTTTTTTTTTTTTTTTTTTTTTGGTTTTTCGAGACAGGGTTTCTCTGTGTAGCTTTGCGCCTGTCCTGGAACTCACTTTGGAGACCAGGCTGGCCTCGAACTCACAAAGATCCGCCTGGCTCTGCCTCCCAAGTGCTGGGATTAAAGGCGTGCGCCACCACCGCCCGGCCCAAATGACTTCTAACATTGAAGATAGGCACTAGCTTAAGCAGAGAGCTCAGGACATGCAGATACAGTTTGGAAGGGGTTTATCCCAGGAGGTCCTATGACAACTTAGTTTCTTTCACTCAATGTGGTGGTTTGAATGAGAATGTCTCACATAGGCTCTAGCATTTGGATTCTTGGTCCCCTGTTGGTGGCCAAGTTCAGGGAGGCATAATAGGTGTAGCCTAACTGGAGGATATGTATCCCTGGGGGCCAGTTTTCACCATTCCTAGTTCATGTTCTATTTCCAGCTTAAGGTTCAAGATATGAGCCTTCAGCCCTTAGCTTAAAGCTCCAACTGCCATGTCTGCAGCCTACAACTCTACTTCCCTGCTATTATAGTCCCTAACCCTCTGGAACCATAAGACCAAATAAATTCTTCCTTCTGTCAATTGCCTTGGTCACGGTATTTTATCACGGTGATAGCAAAGTAACTAGTGCATACAGACAGGAAGGTCAGACATGGTGTATCTCTCACATTTTATTTTCATTTTTTTGTATAATGTATGGATTTAAATTCCAGGCTTTCATTTATTTATTATTTATTTGTTTATTTATTTATTTATTGTTTATTTATTTATTTATTTATTCATTTCTTCTTCTCCTTCTCCTTCTCCTTCTCCTTCTTCTTCTTCTTCCCCATCGATGCTCAATTGTTCTAGCACCTTATTCTCCAATGAGGCTCTGGTATATTTGCTTAAAACTACATTAACATAATCACATTAGTTTACTTCTGTTAGTTTCCATTCTGATTGAAGTGTCTAGTTTTGTTCATTATACCTATAAAATATGCTTTGAAACTTGTTAGGCTAACTACTCTAACTTTTTGCTTTTTTTTTCTAAATCATTTTCACTATTCTAGGTCCTAAATCCTCCATACACAGTTTCATACAGTTGTGTCTTTAACCACAAAACTTTCGGTAGGATTTTGTTAGGGATCAAGTTAAGCCCACAGATAAGCAGGTAGATCCCTCTCAATACTCTGCCCAACTTTTCAATCCACAAGTAGATATACTCGATCTACATAGGGCTTCTATTGCTCTCATTAGGTTTTTCTGCTTCATTGTTTGTTTTTCTGTATGCAGATTCCATACTTGTTTGTTAGGTTTAACCTTGTGTATCTCATTTCTTGAGCAGTTGTATATAGTGTAATTGTTTTAACACTGGTCTCCATATGCTCCCTGTATTTACGTACAAATGTGACTGAATTTATGTGCTGTTCTTTTATCTAGACACCTTGATGAATTCAGGAAGCTTCAGGAGCATCTTGCAGATGTCCTGTGGTTTTTACGTAGTGAGGTTTTCTGCAAACTAGAAAATGTTTATTTTACCCTTCCTATTCTGCTGCATACATGTTGTGTCTTGCTCTGACCTGTGCAGTCTTTATGACATTGAGCACTGTGCTGGTGAGTTTTCATCAACTTGACACAAGCTAGAATCATCTAGAAAGATGGAATCCCAAGGAATTTCTTTCATCAAATTGGCCTGTAGGCAAGTCTATAGAACATTTTCTTGATTAATAATTGATATGGGAAGGCCCAGCCCACTGTGGCCAATGTCATCCCTGGGCAAGTGGTCCTCCTGGGTTGTATAAGAAAACAAGAGGCTAAGTGAACAAGGGGAGCAAACCTATAAGCAGTGTACAGCCATGATTTCTGCCTTCAGGTTCCTACTCTGTTCTCTCTTCATTGATGGGCTGAAACCTACAAGCCAGATAAACCCTTTCTTCCCCAAATTGCTTTTGGCCATGGTGTTTATCACAGGAACAGACATCAAACTGCAGCAAACACTGTGGTGAAATACAACTGAAAGGCTCTTGACGTGGTTTCTGATCTTCACTTCCTCACCACTTGCCAGTCTAATAAGATTCTTCATACTTTTCCAGATCTTATTTAGATTTTGTTGAAAATGTATGCATCTAAGCCAGTAAGAAGTAGCTTTTCCTTCCTGATGGTGCTGGAATCCAACCCATGGCCTTACACATGCTAAGGCAAACATTTTACCTCCAAACCACA
Source organism: Peromyscus nudipes (assembly GCA_902168325.1). Lineage (NCBI taxonomy): Eukaryota > Metazoa > Chordata > Mammalia > Rodentia > Cricetidae > Peromyscus > Peromyscus nudipes. Next base: position 23,234 of record CABHPH010161413.1, on the reverse strand, counting down.
TCTCCTGCCCCACCCTTAACTTTTGAGACAGGGACCCAGGATGGCCTCTGGTTTACAATATTTGTATTGTAGCCTCCTGAGTGCTAGGATTAGATGCATAACTTCTTTATCTTTCTTTGTAGTTGTTCTATATGTTATCAAGTGAATTATATATAAATGTTATGAGCTGAAATACATCTATCCCAAAGCATTTGTCTGTAACCCTGTGATTACATTCGGAAAAAGTCTATAACTAGGTGATTTAGTAAAATAAGCCCAGGAGATGGGTCCCAATACAATGAAAATGTCTTCATAAAAAGAAGAAATTTGTACAAATGGGCAAACAGAAAAAAACTGATGAAGGAGCTGGTCACAGATCACTCGTACCAAAATGGTTCCACCACTGTATGAAAAGGGTAGAAAACTGGACTTCCATTTAGGTCCTTAAGACAGTTTTTGTTTTCTAAATCACAGTTATGTATTTCCCTCTCACACGCTGTCCTTTGCTAGAGCATCTCGTTCATCTTAACGTTAAGTGTTAACACTGGAGCATTTTCTCCTCTCTCTTAAGTTGTGGCTTCCTCATCCCATCATACAATGGGTGAGTTTTGATGGCCCTTGGTCACCTGGGGCATCATATGATGGGATGGCCACTAACTCATCAGTATAATACCTAAAGACAGCATTCCTATAGAAATCTGCCTTTTCTCCACTTTCTCTTTTCTTGGACACTGATTCTTTTTCTGTGCTCAGGAACTTCCACAAGGGAGGAAGGACCATAGGAGAAGGCTGCTACTTCTGGAACAAAAATCTGAAAATTCAGCATCCTGTCTAGTATATTGAGTGTTTTTTCACCTGACTTGAATAATTTTTTTGTGTTATTTTCCAAATGGAAATTTGTGATATCTGAATTCTGCCAGTCTTTCAATTTTACATGGATGAGCACATGCTAGCTTCTCTTGGTATTAGTGACAGACTTTTCATGCAAAATCCCAGAACAGACACAAATTGTTCTAAAATGAGACTTTTGGCAATTCTATGAACTCTTTTATTTACAAACACAGTATTTCTTTTTTCTGTTGCTAAGCAATTGGTTTATTAAAAAGAGTTTACAAAATTAGGATTTGTGATATTAGCACTCATTTTTTTTTTCGAGACAGGGTTTCTCCGTGTAGCTTTGTGCCTTTCCTGGAACTCACTTGGTAGCCCAGGCTGGCCTCGAACTCACAGAGATCCACCTGGCTCTGCCTCCCGAGTGCTGGGATTAAAGGCGTGCACCACCACCGCCCAGCAGCACTCATTTTTTAAGGACAACATTTCTCCAGATGTATTCTTGGTATTTTTAAAAACTCAATATAATATGATTTGTGACAACTTCACATTACTGAAACCTGGCCGTCTCTGTGTATCACCCAGGCCTTTGTTATCATCTTTTTCTTTTTTCTTTCGTTTTCCCACTTTCTTCCCTTTTTCTTTTGCTCCCTTCTTTCCTTCTATGTTTTATGTCTGGTAAAAAAAAATATTGTTACAGAGTACAGTTTTTAGCAAATAAAACAAACTTGGGATGTTGTTGTGATGCCCATTATCTAGATTTAATCAAGCATTTCTCAAAGTCGACACAGCTGTTTTGTTCCAGTTATGCCATTCCTGGATCAGGCAGAGGAGGGTGCACCCCTGTGTACTGCAGGATGCTCACCAGCAAGGCAACTCTGTTCACCCCTGCTGGCAGCACACGTTTCTCAGGCCTCAACAACAAAAGCATCTCCAAACTGTCACCTGTCTTCTCAGTGGGTTTCCTGGTTGCCATAGAGAATTGCTTCAGTTAAGTATCTCTGCTGCAGGGTAGGAAGAAAAATCTAGAAGAAATTGCGATTGAAACTGAAAGATAAAAAAGCCAGAAATTGGGGAAAAGCAGGATGCAGGGGAGGTGAGTCCATCAAAATGTTCCAAGCTTCTGCCTTCTCATTCCTGACTTAGCTTCAGGAGAATGGGTCCTTCTTCCTTTGCCTCATCTGCTTTCTTATTTTACATATATAATTGTGTGAATGTTTCCTCTTCACACTCTATACTTTGTTGGATATGCACAGCATTGTATTCATCTTAGTGTTGAAGTCTGGTCATTTTTCCTTCTTGCCTAAACCAGTAGGACCCACCTAGCCAGGGTCTTCCCTGGGCAGCTTCTGTTGCTTTTGTAATTCAGATGTTCCAGGTTCGGTGTCAGAGCCCACTGGAACAAGGAATTTAGTAACAGGGACTGCCTGAAAGCATACATTAGCAGGGTTTTCAGAGAATGTTTTAACCAATTAACATGCAGCAGTAGAAAGTTAAAAATAAACAGTGAAATAAAGAACATGGGCTAACACCTGTCTCTAGATGACACAATTCAAATTTACTGATAATTTGGGAAAGAATTCTGTATTTTATTTTTAATAATACATGACATATGAGTGGTAGGGACAGCTCTCTCATGCTCACAACTTTGAGGCTGGTTTACCCACACCTCTGCCAATAGGGTCAGCTCTACTGTGCTGCCCAGGTGAGGTGCAGGGCCTGCTCTCCCAGATGCTGCAGCTGGTGAGGGGCAGGAGCAGCTCTCCCACCTGCCTCAGGCATGGGGGGTCATCTCTTCCCCACCTATGCCACCATATGGCAGATGAGGGGTGGGGCCAGATTGCTCATGCTCACATTCTTTGGGCCAGCTCACCCACACTTCCATAAACAGGGTCAGCTCCACTGTGCTGCCCAGATGAGGTGCAGGGCCTGCTTTCCTGATTGTTTTAGCTGGTAAAGGGGAGGGTTAGCTCTCTCATCAGCTAGAAGTGGTAAGGGTGAGAGGGGAGAGTATCTTTCCCTTATATCACCATGCTGCAGAGGAGGGAGGCAGTATCACCTGCTGCAGGTGGTGAGGGGCAAGGGAAGGAAGGCATCTTTCCCTCAGCCATGCCACCACATGGCATATGAGAAGGGCATGAACTGTTCTCCCATTCTCATGCCCTCAGGGCCAGCTCACCCATGCCTCTTGGAACAAGGTCAGCTCTATTGTGCTGCCCAGGTGAGATGTAGGACCCTTTCTCCTGAGTGCTTCAGCCAGTGATGGGGCAGGACCAGTTCTCCCTAGTGCTGCTGCCAGCGAGGGGCGAGGCCAATTCTTTCCAGCTCTATCTTCTTGGCCTTTGGTAGAAGCAGGAGCCATGGGCATCAACAGAGACTTTGGCTGCATCAGAGCTATGAACCCAAGCATGGGTTCCAGCAGAAGCCCAGGCCCAGATATCACCATGGCCACCTACCTCATTTCCTCACTTCCTTGTTCTCTTCAGATATGAGTCTGTAAAAACCCTATCTTAAAATCATTTGTGGCTACAGTCCTGCAGTCCTGACATCAACATCTGTGGTGCTCAGTTCTTACACCAGTCAACCCCAAAATCTCTTCCTGCAAAGAACCAATGATTCCGAGCTCCTAAACAGAAAATGAGTGAGCGATCAGATCTACTGAATGCATGGAGGCACATTTCACCTCCTTTCCAATTGAGGTACTGCTGAAGGGAGAGAGTCCTCTGATTAGCCTCAGTGTCCTCAGCAGTGCTGAGGGACCGCTAATGCAGTTGTATTTCTCAAACATTTGTAAAACTGAATGACAGTCATGAGGGAAAAGCATATGGAGACAGGAACCTGGCTTTATGTATTTGTAAGGTAGTGTCTGCTATGCCCGTATGAGAGAACATCTTGTTATGATTTAGGAGGAGCAAATGGTCTGAATTTTGCTGGGAACTATATGTGATGAACTAAAGTGTTTCTGAATGCAAGAAACCATAGGCTGCCAGGATGACCATATGGTAGCTGTTTATCACATGTGCTGATGTAGGCCAAGCTAAAGTGCTTCAGGGAATGGACTGCTGTGTCACTAGAAAAGGGAGGTGGTTTTTCTGGGAGACCCCAAAGCCAGATTGGGCTCTGGCTTTGAAACAGAGAAGGCACCAGACATCTGCATCTGAGAGCAAGAGTGGTTATCAAAGAGGGGGACCAAAAAGACAGCCAGGAAGCAAAGGGCAGGTAGGCTATGTTGGAGGGAGAGGGTTGCCTCCTGTCCTCTGAAGGCTGGAGGCTCCACAGGAAAATGCTTATTCCATGAACCGTAGTATCTTCAGGGAAAATTCCACCTTTAGCAAAGAGGAAGCTGAGGGGATGACCCTTGTGTCCTGGTTAGTGTTGCTCTCTGAGAATGTAGAATAAAATTATGGTGAAGAGAATTGTGGGGAGGTCTTACAAACTCTGAAATATGTGAGGCTGGAAGCAAGGACAGCCACTGCTGCACTCACCACATCCCAGTATAGCTACCAAGGACATAAATCTAAATTTAAAAGCTTATATCTCAAATATCTGTTATCAAAAAAAGTAATAATAATAAAATAAAATTTACTGACAGCTGCTGAGGATAACATCACCTGAGGTCTGGTGGGCTTGATGTCTAGACACCTGCCCTGTGCTTATAGAGATGGACATGTGTACATACACTTGTGTCTGACACTTCTTACCAGCTCACACATGCATTCCTTATACAAAGTGCTTGGAACCAGAAACAATTCAGCTTCTTCCAGACTCAGTGACTTTCTTTATCCATAATGAGAACTCACTTATGGTTCATATACACAACCTGGAAGGTAATTTTATACAGTAATGTTAGTATAGCTTTTGGGCTATTGCCAGGAGCCATCCCCGGCACTGGATGGGTCCTGCAGAGGGTGTAAGGAGTTGGCGGGAGAAGGAAGTGAGCCAGGCCATGGTGGTCAGGAGAATCTTGCAGCCTGACTGACTAGCAGCCAGAGTGTTTCTTTATTTAAACAAAATTTAGTTAGCTGGGATACATTCATGATGTTCCAAAACATAGATCATATCATTTTTGTTTTTAGTCATGTGTTTCACTTCCTTTTGCTCATCTTTTAGTCATCATTAATAAACTATGACAGAACAGAGTTATCATTTCCAATCATTTTCCCTCAAGTTTTGACATCATTAATAAACAGAGTTATCATTCTTACTCATTAACCCATAACCCAAGTTTTGAGAATCTAGAGGCATATGACAGCCTGTGCTCAGGCTGGTTGTTTTGGTTGCTTCAAGGACACTAGACCAAAACAAAATCTTCAACCACCCTGGGCATTTTGCCATGTCTCAAGCAATGTATTATTAACTCTTAGTGGTCAGAGTGCCCAGGAAAAATTCTCAGGCTAAAGCTGCAGTAATTACAATCAATGTTCACATTTATATCCTTATAGAATTTGTCTATATGTTTAATCCTGGCATTCTGTTGTTCCTTGGCCATATGACATTACAGTGGCTCTGCATGAGCTAACTTCTAAGAGAGGGAGGTCCTAACATCTCATACTTTTATCATCTTTCCACTCCAAACTTTACTTACCAATATGTCTCTATGTAGGGCAGAGTTGTATGCCACGTAATTGTCTGAGTATACAGTGGGAAGAGGCTTGTAATCTGAACTGTGGACAATTCCTCTAGCCTACTGAATCTTGTTGACCTTTTTAAATTTACTTTGTTTTGAATATTTTGTTCCAGTGTAAGTAGAGGGACAGATGCTTCAAGAATGTCTCATAGCCTCATAAAGAGACCTCTGGTTTCTTCTTTATGTGTCACAACCTTCAAGGCATAAGGAAGACCTCCAAGTAGATAAGGATATCTCCCTCAAAGTGTATGTGGGGAATAGTATGTTCAGGACTTTCCTGGATAAGCTTAGAAGCAGCATTCCTGGGAGAAGGCATAAATGATTCATAAGAAATTTTCCATCAACCCAATATCCTCAAGTTGTACAAATATTAAAAGTGCCCCAAGTATGTAACAGGTGGAGATGAAAACCAAAGGTGGCATGGCAGCCATCATGTGGCTCAGCTTTGCTGGATCTTTGTCAAGAAGCTGTGCTGGCTTTATGACTTCTGCCATTCCATTAAGATATGGCTGTGCCAGGCTATAATCAGTGGCATAAGTTTCATGTGGAATTTTCTGTACAAGGTATTGTAACAACGCTTAAAACACTTCTGCTTTGGGAACATTTCAGCATTTTAATTTTTAATTTTTGGATTAAGTAGATACCAAACCCATATGTCTTAGTCAATGCTGTATTGCTGTGAAGAGACACCATAACCACTCAACTCTTATGAAAGAAAAAACATTTAATTGTGGCTTACATTCAGAGGTTTAGTCCATTTCTGTCATGGTGGGAAGCATGGTGGCATATCAGCAGACATGGTGATGGAGAAAGAGCTGAGAGTTCTATATCAGAAGGCAGCAGGGAGAGAGAGAGAGACACTGGGCCTTTAGTGCTACTCCCTAATGATCAAGTATTCAAATAGATGAGCCTGTGGGGTGCCAATCCTATTTAAACCACCACACCATACTACAGAAGATCTCTAAAATTCATGCCCATGAACCCAAATTACCCAATTAATCTCTTTATTAACTAACAGAGATACTGGGTGCCAGCCACAAAGTGCTGAGCCCTTCAGTATTGACACATTAGTGTAAGACTCCTAGGCTTTGCAAAAGTTATCAATGATACATGATTTTAAAATTGACGGAGAGAAAAATATGTGATGGACAAGTTATACTATTTGTTTGTTTGCAGATTTTTGCCTATTAGAGTATGGAGACTTTCCTGGGTAATACATGGAGGCCAAAGCTTTGACACATGCTTGTAAAAGGAAGAAGAAGAAAAATAAAACACAGGGTATAGAGCAATTTGTTTATGCCACGGCACTTATGTTAGGCAGGAGATGAGCTCTGACAGAGACTGACCAGTGGTCTCTCCAACTGGGCCAGCTTCAGACGTTAAAACAAGACGTTAAGAACAACAGTGGCAATGGTTCATTCATTCAGAGTCAACTTAGCCAGCTCCATGGACTTCACTGCTAGGAAAGCATGTGTAGAGAGTCATTAACCTTTCTATCGTGTTTTTCAAATTGAGGACTAATATGCACAGGTAAAACCTACATACATACTTGCATCTTGTACATCTACTTACAACAGACTGAAATCTGGGTAAAGTGTGCTTCCAAGGAAGCATGCCCTTTCCTGATGTGCAACCATAGAGGAGGTACAGGGGGAATCAACAGAAAAGAGACATAGCTCTGTGCTAATAAGACTGGGGCTGTGGCCGCTCATTTCAGCTACCGTTTGTTTGTAGAGTTTCTTCCTGCTCTCTTGCTTATTACAATTAAATTCTCAACTGCTTGCTCTACTACGATGTCCATCTGAATTATTTCTAGAGCAAAAGAAGTGAGGCTGCTGCTGGGGTGACCCAGGACCAAACTGGAGATCTCTTGGAACACTTGGGATTTGTTCTGTGAAAAGATGCTGGCTAGTAAATGCTGCTTTCAGGCTACATCATGTTTGTTTTGTGAATACACACAAGGAAATGCACATACTAAGACGTAAATGGTGACCGATAGGACATTTTATGTTCTCTGCTTTCCAGACTTCGGCAATAAGCATCTGTTACTTTTGTGATCAGGAAAAGCCGGCATAACACATTTCTAAAACAATTATTTCTTGAGTATAGAGTAAACAGTATGCAATAGGAAGGCTTTTGTTGTTTAAAGCAAAGCTACTTCCTTCTATCTGTGCTTTTTGGGTCCCTGTGCTCATCTGACTGTGCACCTTACATCTTTGCTAGATGTCATATAACAGTGAAGTGCTGAGGACATAACTTTACTAGGTGGTCTGAAGACAATGACCAGAAAAGTGTTGCATGTGTTCACCTAAACAGTGATCAATACAGATATCATTTTCCTAATACTTTCCTAATCCTTGGTATTTCTGAGGAGCAGTAGATAAGCTTAGAGATATTCAATCTGTATACATGGAGGGCTGATTACCCAGTAGCAGAATCCCCAGTGTCTTAGTTAGGGATTCTATAGCTGTGAAGAGACATCATGACCATGGCAACTCTTATAAGGAAAACATCTGGTTGGCGTGGCAGCATACACATTCAGCGGTTTAGACCATTATCATCATGGTGGGGAGCATAGTGGCACACAGGCAGACATGGTGCTGGAGCAGTAGCTCAGAGTCCTTCATCTTGCAGGCAATAGGAAGTTGACTGAGACACTATACAGTATCCTGAGCATAGAAAACTTCAAAGCCTGACCCACAGTGACACACTTTCTTCAACAAGGCCATACCCACTCCAACAAAGCCACACTCCCTAATAGTGCCACTCCCTATGAGATTATGGGGGCCAATTACATTCAAAATACCAAGAAACAGAGGTGGGGGTCAAAGTGTTTACAAGCAGTAATTATGAAATCATCAGTACTAATATCCCTACTGTCCCATTGTAAACACTTTGTATATTTTCTTCATATATCTTTATGATTACTGTATTATTCTCCCATCATAGAGATGGGGAAACTGATGGCTGCGCACATTTAGACTGTGTCAGTCTGGCTGAAGGCCCTCCAGTTTTCTCACAGCACCCCTACCTCAGGCTTATCAACCTCCACTCTGCACTAGGTTCACTCCCTCTTTGCTTCACACTCCTTTCCCACCCTATTCAAGTCCCTGGGCTAGACCTTTCTTGGGTCTTCTTATGGGTCATTCCCTCAAGAAATAGCTTTCCTGGCTCCTCCACTAAAAGTCTACAGCCCAGAGGGTGGGAAATCATGCCAAGACAGTCCTTCTCTGTCTTCTTTAGGAGCTTCTCCACAGGAGTGTGTGGTGAAAGCCCCCAAGGACCACAGCTGCAGCATCAGGGATGTAGAGAGAGGAAGCCCAGATGCTTGCTGCCCCCAGTTGTTCCAAACCCTAAAATAAAGGTACTTAACACTGATCTCAAAGGTTCCCTTCAGTTCTGAAAAACCTACAATTTAAGTTCCATACCAAGAAAACAAATATTTAATAAGTGAGTCTTCTACGTCTCTACAGCTGGCCTCCATGTTATCACCAGCAGTAAAATGTCTGAGACAGAGTCCACTCTTCAGGACCAGCTGTCCATAGCATGGGAAGCTCTCTGATGGGTTGCACTCTGCTGAACCTGGTGCCCATAGCCTGAGCAGTTCTCAGACGGGGTATTCTCTACTGGACTAGCTGCCTATGGCCCAGCAGCCCTGAGATGGGGTACACTCTGCTGGACCAGGTGCCTCAAACCCCAGCAGTCTTGAGATAGGGTATACTCTGCTGGACCAGCTGTCCATTGCCCTGACAGCTCTGAGATGGCGTACATTTTCCTAAACATGCCGCCTATAGCCCGGCATTCCAAGTATGGAGCTTTTACAACACTGGTAGTTATTACAAAAGCAATTAAGCATTAAGTGTGCATGTTCTGGTCCATGCCAGCACTGCATGGTGGAAGCACCTATCAAGGGCAGGATGGTCAAAAGAGAGAGAAGCCCTAGCAAGTGGCAGAGTGCAGCAGACACAATGAAAGCAGGTAAGCCAGTACCTTACAACTTCAGCCATGAGGTCAGATGACAAGGACTCTCCCAGCTTCATCGCCCATACACAGAATTTGCATCCAACAAAGGTATTCCTTATAAGACTCAAAATTTCCCCAGTTCTGTCAGAAAGAAGTAAAAAACAACCCCCCAACAACCCACAACAACAATGAAAACAAAAAACAAACAACAACAGCAAAAGATTAAACCAATTTACTCAGTCAGAGAGATCCAGATGCAGAAGCTAAGGACAAATGGACGAAGACAGAAAGATTTTGGCAGATATCCAGAAAAGCAAAGAAAATGAGAAAGTCTGGAAATCTAGATGAAAAGAACTGGTACTTTGTGGAGCAGTGATGGGATGATAAGAGTTTATTTCATGGCTGTAACATCAACACAAGAGGAAGTGGGTATCACCTTATGGTGATACCCAAGAAACCTAGGAAAGTTCTTGAATTTAGCCTATCAGAATTCTAAAAGACAGTCAAAGACTCACAGCATTCAAGTGCATATCAACCTCTGAATGGGGAACATTGTGGAATTTAACCTATGCAAGTTCCACTCTCTATCTAATGTAGCCTTTCTCCATATGGATATTTGGGTCTCTGGATGGAGCAGTCTATAGTTTTTTGTTTGTTTGTTTGTTTTTTGTTTTTTCTGGAGCAGAGGACTGAACCCAGGGCCTTGTGCTTGCTAGGCACGTGATCTACCACTGAGCTAAATCCCCAACCCCCAGACTGTAGTTTTTATCAAACATATCATGGTTTGGAGGTTTAACTAACAGGTTAGCTGTAAAGTACAAGATAGTCATGCTAAGATCCACAGACCCAGAGAAGCTAAGTAACAAGGAGGGCTAAAGAGGGGACACAAGGAACTCCCTGGTAAGGAGAAATAGAACAGATTTCTCAGGTGGACTGAGGGAAGGTGAGGTTGGGAACAGGAAGGATCAAGTTGGAGTGGGGAGGTAAACACTGGGAGAAGCGAGTGGAATTGGGGGGCATTTCCGGGCTGAAGGGGAAACCTAGTACAAGGGAAAAATCCATGGAATCTATACAGGATTGCCAGAAAGACTGACTCACAATGTAAACAGACAGTCTGAATGGCTCTAGAACAAGCAGAGGAAGGAAAGTCACTGAGGAGAGCCTTGGGTGGATCCTGACAAATATTTAAAGAATTAATAGAAATCCTTCTTAAACTCTTCCAAAACCAAAACAAGGGGAATGCTTTCTTTCTGTCCCTTAGCCACCATTATAAAGCAAAAACTATCATAAAAATAAACAGTAGAGAATGGTACCCAAAGTCCAGAAGAAAATATTACCAAGCAAATCCAGGTTGTAATGTAAGAGCATACATTGGGGTCAGCTAAGATTCATCCCAGGACTGAAAAGCCAACAGACAAAATTAATATAATACATTAATAATAGCATAAATTATATTGCAAAGATAGAAGAAAAACAATAAGATAAACTCAGTGGGTACAGCAAAAGTAATTGAGAAAATGTCACATAGTGAAAAGTATTTTTGCTTTATTGCAAAACCGGAAGAGAAGATCTTCAGCACACTGAGAGGAGTTTTATATGTACAAACCTGCCCCTAACCTTATCTTCACTAACAAAAGCCTCATACATTTCTCCCTGAGATCAAGATCAAGACAAGGATGCAGGCCTTCATCACTTTAATTAACCTTTTACTGAAGTTCTAGACTAAGCAATTAGGCAGCGGGAAAGTGAATGTTACTCAACTGCAAAGGAAGAAGTAAAATATGTTTCCGGGTGACATGTTCCATATGCAGAAAATATAGTAATGTGTACACACAGAGATAAGAGCTGAAAAATTCAAACTGTTACTAGATACAGTGTTATCTACTGAAAAATCACAACCACAAACCACACACTCACAAAGATGTGCATACACAGCTATGTGACACATACCTGTAATCATTTGTACATGTACAACCTGCACTTTTGTGTATAAGACATATTCAGTTACATACTCTAGGGCCTCCTTATACCCATTTCCTTCACTACAAATAGAATTTATCAGTGTGTGGCAATATTTTCTCTTTAAAGCTCGCCACAGGCTATATATATCCTCACATGTAAGCACTGTAAGTACAAAGACATTTCTCTGTTAACTGCCAAGCTTCCAGCATCTCTGGAACAAGCAGGCCAGAACAGCTCAAGAAAACAAGACTCTAGGCGAAGCATCTGTCCACCGTCCCACCTGAACCCTACTCCATAGTACTCTGCCTCACCCCAGCCAAGGTGTCAATGCCCCGGGTCACTGGGAAATGTCTCTCTGCTCGGTCCTCATCACTATGGAAAACGCAGGTTTAAGGGAACCTCTGATGTCACCACATCCATCTCTCTGCTCTAGCAAACAGCTAGTAACAGGAACAGGCTCCACTGACACAAGACACTGGAGAAGCTGTGAGGCTTCGTAAAGCAAAATGAGAGATGTGATTTAGGCCTTTCTAGCAGGAAGTCCTGGCTTCCTGAGCAGGTTTTTCCTAGTGCCTGTTCCTCTCTTAGACCTGGACAGGGACAGAAACAGGACCCCAAAGGCTACAGAAATGGCCTGGAGACAAGAACATTGATTATCAAGGGCTCTGAAAAGTCAAAGCAGACAGTTAGAGGGACTGCCAAAGCGCAAACTCTGCCTCCCTGAGATGGTGCAATATGACAGAAGCCTACCTGCAAAGCCAGGTGAGCTGCATCTGCATGGAATTTACCAAGGAGGTGGCAATTTAAGTAAACTACATGGAAAAAGCTTTGCTGAACTAATCTAAACATATATTTCAGAAGTCTGTCAAACAGCTTTGACTTACAATTACACACACCTAAGAAATCAACTTATAAAGAGGAGAGTCTTCTATCACAGTTTGCAGGTTTGAACTGATGGCTATGCAGATCCATTATTTGCCCTTATTTTTTGCACTGCTGGGATTGCACCTGGGCATGTTAGGCAAGAACTCTACTACAACTGCAAATCCATTTCTCTTCGGAAGAACTCAGAGGAGGGTAAAAGTACTCCCCTTCTGTCAGGGAAGTGAAAGAAAGGATGTCCCTGGGGTCAGATAGTATCCTTCAAGCACCTGAATGTCTCTCATTATGCCCTACCTCTTAAAGGGCCCACCACCTTCTAGTACCAAGCTGGAGAATGGACCCAAAAGCCTTTGGGTCCCACACCATATCCAAACTATAACATAAAAATTTGAATATCCTAATTGAGTTACATTATCTTTCAACATTAGCATTTATTGCAGTTTTGATTCCTATCCACCGTCTAGTACTTCCCAGTGCTGAAATGCTTCATATGTACTATTCCTTGTGTTTTTCCTTAAATCCTAGAAGTAAGTAGAGTAATCATTGTTCGGATAAGGATTTGGAGCTGGATGTGCCTCTCCCAGCCTCACTGCAATGTTCAGGGACTGTTTTGCATTCACAGGTGTCAAAGTCTCTGGCCAGGATAGCAGCAGCTTGGCCTGTTCACCACTACCCCAGTTGTGATAGGTTTTAGGGGGGATTTCATAAAATGTTGCTAGGAATGGTGACTTATTTTTAATCTCTGTAACATTTGACTGTAAAGACCAAGGAGGATGAGGAATCTGGGATGGAACCCTGCCATTTACAACACACTCTCAGCATGAGTGCCCAGGAGCCCTCAATGAGTGTGGAACCCACCCCCTCCATCTAAGTTCCAGGGGAGGACAGGCACTAGCTGAAACCCCTCAAGAAGCCAGGACTTCCTACTAGGAAGGCCTAAATCGCATCCCTAACTTTGCCTTACAAAGCATCACAACTTCTCCAGTAACTTTTCACAATGGGGCCTGTTCCTATGACTAACTTTTGCTAGAGCAGAGCGATAGATTTGACGACTGATATTGCAGGTCCTCTAAGTGTAGAGAGCGCCAGGCAGTGTGACTCCTGACATTTAGCAAAATAGAGTAAATTGGAAAATTTCCAGATACGAAAGTCACACAACAAGTTAAAAATAATATGCTTGGTATAAAAGTAAGCCAAATAATTTTACTACATTTTAAAATTAACATTACAATGTTTTAAGTTAACTGAAACTTCTATCCACCTTTCTCTAATACACAGGTATATGTTGCCTCACTCACTATCACCCTATCCAAGGTCATAAGCAATAAAAAGGAGAGTTATCCCTGATCACCAGATTAGTCATCCATACTTGAAAATGGGCACTATACAGTGACCTAGGTAATAAAGAATACCTATGCTGCTGGTGGGGGCAGAGGGAAGTTTGAGACCAGTTCTCAATGTTTTCTAATAAAGTTTGGCCATAACCAAATAAATTTTAATGCACACATCTTAAAAATGCAGTTGCATTTCAAGATACAGCCCTTACAAAACTTGTCCCACATGTTTATAGAACTTACCAATTGAGTACAATGGGGCAGATCTATTATTTTATATGTAAAAGATATATTATTTCTAGAAACAAATGGGCCTTAAAATCATTTAATGAAAACAAATTTACAAACAACAAGCTTCCAAGCAGAGATGGGCCTTCTCTCTGGTGGTCCTGACTGACCAGCCCAGCTTCCTTGGCTCCTACAGGAGTATGGTACTGATCACTCAAACCAGCTCAAAGGAGCTCTCTTGGCCTGTGTCCTGCTCTTCTTCAAACCAGCACCTGCTGAGAATGAAATAAGTTTGAAGTAGTTCTTGTAAATTTCTGCCAAAAAACCCCACTTCTACAAATTGCTGAGATTAAAGGCCTTTCAAATATAAAAGTTACAGAGGCTGGAAGAGGCTCCCAGCACTGAGAGATCAAACAGACAATTTAAAAACACCAACACTGAGGCAGGAAAGAATTCCGTTTTATGACAGTCAGGTTTCTCAGAAAGCCAAGGATGCAGCTCTCTAGAATGGACACCTCTGCTCCCAGACTGGGCTTTGTACAAGGGATGGCATCAGTGGCCACTCATGCACTGAGTTAGAACTCAGAGTTTCTGACTGGGAATTCCTTGCTTACAATGAACTCAAATCTGTAAGCTATGCGGGTCCCCAGCTTACATCTTACAGTTTTGTTTCATTATGTTTACTTTTCAGCATTACAATGGTATACAAGCAGGACCCCAGAAGCCTTCAGTAGGAGCCAATCTCTGAATTTTGAACATTGATCTTCTCTCTGGATATTGATATGTGGCATAATATGCTCTCCAGATGCTGGGCAGTGTCTGTAAGCTGAGGCAACCAGTCAGCTATGCCATCTCCAGGACAACCAATCTATACTCAGTGAGCAAGTTTACTAAACTATAACTTTCAATGGGTTACATAGATTAAGCACATTTTCAAATTATAGTATTTCTAATTTACTATATGTTCATCAGGACAAAACCCTATTGGCATTCAAGGCACACTTGCAGTGGGTCTCCATGATCTAAAACCAACAACAAAATATTGAGCATAAACTATTTCTTGGGCAAACCTAAAGTTTTGCTATCCCTTACAGCACCCAGCCCCAGGAATCCCACACTCACATGGCATGGGTGCCCTGTTTTCTCAATGTTCTCTTGTTTGTCCTCACTACGAAAGTTTCTTTCATTCAAAGCCAAGATGAAGTCTACTGTATCCAGCTTCACTCAAGCAGGATAAGGGTAAACCAGATTCATTTGGGAGACCTTTATGTCACACCCTGCTGAGTACAGTGAAAACACAGATATTAAGAATTTAATCCTATGTAGACAGTGAGAAATGTTCTTGAGAAACTAAGACAAAGAAGCAACCAAAGGTCTAAGAAAGACTGAAAGTAGTGGGAGTTCCAGGACAAGAAGACTAATCCATAGAATACAAAGCACAGTACAGCATTTGACTGTGGACCTAGCCAAAAATTACTTGTAGTAGGCTCTGTTTGTCTGGACAGGTTTCTAGGAGGAAGACAGAATGTGAGCTGCATGGCTTAGCCAAGATGAACTAGGCAGAAAAACTGTATCCCTCCTATGGCCCAGAGTCCTGGGGATGGGTCAGAAACCACATCTCTCCACTATGTCCTCGGCTCAGACCAAAAACTAGGGGTCTGTCCCCTCCTCATAGTGCTGCTGGGGACAGCCAATACACAGGTTGCTGGTATACCCTGCTCTGAATGCAATAAGTCTGAATGCTCTGAAATGCAAAACTTAGGTTGCCAATAGGATCTTATGGTGATTTGAATGAGAATGGCCCCTGTAGGCTCATCTATTTGAATGCATGGTCCCAGTTGATGGAACTGATTGAAAAGGATTTGGAGGTATGGTTTTGTTAGAGGAAGTGTGTCACTGGGGCCTGGGTTCTGGGGTTTCAAAATCTTCCTGCCATTCCCAGTGTTCTCTGACTCCTGCTTACAGATCAAGATACGAGCTCTCAGCTGTTCCTGCTATCATGCCTTCTTCTTGCCATAATGGATTCTAACCCTCTGGAACCACACACCCAATTAGGATGCTTTCTTTTGTAAGTTGTCTTGGTCATGGTATTTCATCACACAATAGTAAAATAGCTAGTATAGATCTACAAGTGTAAAATAGCATGACATGGAACTTCATTTCCTGTACAAAATTGTTAAAAACATTGCACAAAATTACCTTCATACCACACGGTATATCAGAAACAAAAATTAATTGCATGTTTGAACATGGGACTTATACTAAAGATAGCTCATTTTAGATATACGGAAATAATTTAAAATTCAGGGTAACCCAAAACCCCAAACACTTCTGCTCCTAAGAATTTTGAAAATGAGATATTAAACCTATAAATGGATTGTGATAATATAGGCAGGGAACCAGCAGTCTATTTACCTCTATGCCATGAAATGAAAAAAAAAAGCTTTTCAATAAAAATAAGCATAATACACGTGTAATAAGCATAGTTGACGTTACCGCTGCTCTTGGACCCACAGAACACCACACTCCACATAGATGAGAAAGCAGAACTGCAGGTGGGGTCCAGCTTTGAGATGACATCTGAGAAAAATCTCTTTGCAGTCCTTGACATCCTTCGGAGTACCTGCTTGTTGATCTTCACATCTATCTTTAGGTACTTGGAAGTAAGGAGCATTTCTTAGAAGACAGTCATTGGCCCTAGTTTGCCACCCAGCAGTTCAGATGGCTGCCAGTGTGCATTGCAGGTTCCCTCGGGGGAAGTGGCCTCAGCCTTGTAACGGTGAGGAAGTTTGCTCTCCTGAAAGTACAATCTTACTAATAAAAACTCTCACGTTTTTCCTGCCTGGCTTACATGACACTAACAAGTCCTGATATGTTACCCTTGGAAACTTGACAATTACAGAGTTCAGGCTGCTTGACTCTTTCCCTGATTGTATATAAAACTGAAGATGTTATAAAACCCAAACTTCACCCCTCTCTCACTTGCCCTGTAAGATGTGGATGCAGGGATCTCAGAGGATTTATAAAACACTAACACAGAAGCAGTGTGGCAAATGGACTGCAAGACAGCACTCTCTAGAAGCTCAGCCACACCCCACTGCTGGTGCGGCTTCTCCTTTCTGCAGCCCAAGTCTACTGTAGCTCTTCTGGCACACATCATAACTAATCTCTGCATATAATAAGCACTCTATAAATACTTCATAGTTTAATTTAACAATTAAGTATTTTTAGAATGACTAAAAATACTGATGTAAAATCTTGATTGGGAGGTGCATGACCCCACCATAGACAAAATACATAACTTTATAATCAACTTTTTTTTTTATGAGAACTCGCCACAAAGAGGGAATCTTGAAACTTGTGCAAGTATCTTTATAGAATACAGGTCTATTCCCAAGGACTGGGTCATATGATAGGAATGGTAGGCAGAGTCCTTCGCTAAGGAGTGGGTCATATGGTAGTTATACTTTCAAGTTTTTGAGAAGTCTTCACACTCATTTCCCAAACTCTGCCAACTACACACCCTCTGGCGGTGATTAATGGTCCCTTCCCTATATTCTCATCAGCATCTGGGGTCTTTTGCTTTTCTGCACACAGGTGTCTGCATGCCCATGTCTATGTGCTGTATATAAGCAAAACAAGCTTTCCTTCTCCATCCTTTCCACAGATGTACCATTTTCTGTCAACAACTCAGTGTCTGTTGATCAGCCTGGAAGTAAATTGTCTAGGACAAGCCCCTTCAGTTGTGCTGTGAGTGAGTAACTTTGGATAAATTCCCGTGTAAGACAGAGAGATTGTCCATCATGATTCTCCTTAAAATGTATGCAGTCTGAAATTGTGCATGTAAATTTCTGTTTTGTTATTTTTGAAGCTTGATTATGAATGCTGATACGCAGCATGTTTAGTGCATGCCCGGAACCTGGTTCTCTAGTCTATGATGTCACATCCCCTCACTGAAATCAGTGTGGCACCTTCAACTTCCTTTGCTAATTCAGCAGGTTTTTAAGTGAGAGGTCAAACATCCTCTGGCATTTTCTTAAAATGTTTGCTAGTGTGATGTCATGTGTCCTTGTCAAGTGGCTGTTCTGTCACTGGAAGGAAGACCTGGGCAAGGGTCACCTTAGTCAACACAGGATTCAGGAAAATATCAAAATCAGGAAAATGGATGGAGATGCACTGGAGGACACCTAGGTATGCTGGTTGTAATGGAGGTGGACAGGTTGCCATGCCTAATTGCTAGAACTCTCCAGAGTGTGTTCAGCTAGAGACTATAGTGCGATCACACTAACTGCTCACGTCCCTAAGAGAATTTGTGCGGAGGATTAAAACACAGACCAATGAAATTTACCCTTAACTGTTCCCGTGGGACCCAGCACTCCAGCAAAACCTTGGGGAAGATAAAATGAGTACCCATGTAGCGAATCCATGACCACTGGAAAGAAGTCTCCCTCCCAGGGAGTAATAAGTGATGCCCAGGCTTCAGTTCTAAGCTGGTGGAAGTTCTCTGGGAAGGAGGCTCAGCCCTGCCTGCCACTCTACCTTGTTTTCATGGCCACAGATGTCAGTGGATATGCTCTTGGTCATGGGATATACTTTAACTTTTTATCTAGAAACAATAAATGAGTTACTATTGATTTGAAACAATATTGGGAGTGAGCCCTTGCTAAGGTACTAAGGATCAAATTCAAAGTCTCCCACATACCAGGAAAGCTCCCTATAGTTGAGTAACACCCTCAGCCCCCATGAATGTTTAGTGAAATTTCAATAACTAAAAAAAAATCCCTAATTCCCCCAGAATTGTGTAATTCGTCAGCTGCCCAACCCAATGCAACCTGATAGAGCAGGGAAAACTAGCAACCACACATCAGAATTCACATCCTGTTTTGATCACTGTGTGTCCTGTATCCTCACAGACCGGCCCTTGGTTTTCTAGTTTGCAAACAAGCGTTAGGAGACTGCATCAGTACCTGTTAGTGTCCACTGTCACTAACAGTTAGGATTAAATAGCAAGCATTTGTTATTGTTCATCTTGGAGGAAATCATTTTGACTACGCTCTATGGAAGGACTTGTAACCCATCAGCCTCCTCCTCTAGGGAACTTCTCACCTAATATGGCCTTAGACATATCTACTCCACATCACATGGTTTCTCAGGCACCTCCAGGAGACTGAAGGAAGTTCTGAGAAAGTCTGAAAAACCACATGGCATCAAGCTTGGTTAGAGGTAAGCATTAACTCTTTCTTTAGCTACTGTTGGCATCTTGTGAACTTCGAAACGACATTGTTTTGAATGAACACCAAAAAAAAAAAATGTGGCCCATGCACACAATGTGATATTATTTTGCATACAAAGAATGGAATACCATCATTTGGGCCAAGGTGGATATTACTAGACAACCTTATACAAAGCCAGACACAAAAAGGCAAATATTGCATGATCTCAGGCTCTGTAACAGCCAAGTTGACTCCAGTGAGGCACAGAATGGAACAGATGCCACCAAAGACTGGGAAGAGGGGAGGGCAGGAATAGAGGAAGGTTGTCTCGTGGGTACCAAAAGAGTGTCACCTGGCTAGAGTAAGTACTAGTGTGATATAGCATGGGGGAGGGCGTTACAACAATTCATTACATAGTTTAGAAGGGAACTAGGGAGACCCACATTGAAAATCTTCCAATACAAAGAAATGAAAGGCTGGGGAGATGACTTCTGCTCCCTTTATGAAATGTCTGTGTCTAGCCAAAAGGTCCCAAGCTTGATCCTGGCATCCAGGTAAAACACAGGGCATGGTGGTACATATTTGCAATCCTAGTAATGGGAGAGGGGAAAAACAGATTCCTGGGGCTCACTGGCCAAATCATATACATGAATTGGCAGTAGTGTGAGAAATCTTATTTTAAAAAAAACAAGGTGGGCAGTTCCTGAGAAATAACACCCCATGTTGACCATTGACATTCATGCACACACACACACACACACACACACACACACATTTGGAGGGACACATCTGGTCCCCAACACACAAAGAAATGATCAACATTTTAAAAGATTGCAATAGTATTAGCCTGATTTAATCACTACATGTTGCATATATATCAAGATTATCACAGTGTTTTTTTTTCTCCTAAATATGGTGTGTTTTAGTGTTCTATTGGTGTGAAGAGACACCATGACCAAGTCAACTCTTATAAAAGGAAGATTTTATTGGGGGTTTGCTTACAGTTTTAGAGGATTAGTCCATGATTATCATGGAAGGAAGCAGACAGGCATGGTGCTGGAGCAGTAGCTGAAAGTTTTATATTCTTATCCTCACAGAGGGGGAGAGAGAGAGAGAGAGAGAGAGAGAGAGAGAGAGAGAGAGAGAGAGAGAGAGAGAGAGAGAGAGAGAGAGAGAGACACTAGGTATGGGTCTGACTTGAGCTTTTGAAACTCCAAAGTCCCCTGCCAGTAACACACCTCCTCCAACAAGACCATGCCTCCTAATTCTTTCCAAATGGGCCCACTCACTGGGGACCAAGCATTCAAATCTGGGAGCCTATGAGGGTGATTCTCATTCAAACCATCAGAGATGGTCAACCAAAAAATAAGGAAAAATTTCCACAGGTGTCGGTGCACATCTGCACTCGGGAAGCTATGGCAGAAGAATCGTGAGTTTGAAACCAGTCTCATGGACACAGAAAGCTCCAGAGCAGCCTGCATAATGCAAGAAAGCATTGTTCAACATTAACAAACTGAACAATTTTTAAAGGTGAACATACACATTGAAACCTTGCTGATGAGCCCCCAAGGTGCATTCTTTACCACACAGGCCTGCTTGTCATTTTGCAGGCCTTGGGACAACTGTACAGAAGAGGCTTCCACTGTCTTCAAAAGGAGGGGAATCCTTTGAAATGCAGATGCAATCTTTGGCATCTTGCATCTCCCAGATCCAGAGACT
The DNA here is from genome assembly GCA_902168325.1 of Peromyscus nudipes. NCBI lineage: Eukaryota > Metazoa > Chordata > Mammalia > Rodentia > Cricetidae > Peromyscus > Peromyscus nudipes. Next base: position 2,496 of record CABHPH010161413.1, on the reverse strand, counting down.
ATGCTTAGCCTAAAGTTAAGCCCTGGAATCCAACCTTCAAACTTAGCCAGTGAGCCTGCAATTGTCTTTTGAGGCTACCTTTCTTCCAGGAAAAGGACCAAGAGAAGAACAACCCCCAAGAGGCAAGAGTGCCTTTCATTTCTTCCTCCAGCAACACTACACTGTCCATCAAGGTCCTCTTGACACTGCTGTGAAGCTGGTACCAGCCAGTTCTCAGCCTGCTTGGAGATGGGCTACAGGCTGGTGTGTTCAGCCTCCCTCCCTCCCAGCTCAGGTTTCTTTTAGTAATCTGTGGACAGCAAGCCCTGAAGAAGACCTTACTACTGAGAAAACCAGTTTGCTGCACCCAAGGCTCTTTCATGAAGGAGCTCTACTGCCCCTTTGTCCCTTCCACCCACCCTATAATGACCCTGGGCTCTCATCAAGATCTAAACCAATTGTGGAGTAAAAGTGTGTGCATTTGTATTATACACAATCCACCTGTCATCTTCTGAACTTACAGCATCGTGTTTGCAGGAAATGTCAAGGTGTACTGCCATTCTGTACTCTACCTCTCCTCCTCATCTCTCTGCTCCCCTGACCCACTCTTGTCCCTGCTAGACACCCCTCCTCTCCTTAATCCCACCTCTCCACACCAGGCTCTGAGTCCCTGCTTCAGATTCCTGACCTCTGTGCCCCAACTTAACCTTACCTCTCCTCACCCTCCATTCTCCTTACATTCTGCATCTCACTTCTCAAAGCACCATTCTGATTCCAAAGTGCTTCAGTTCCATACAAAAATGTTTCTGCCTTTTCATGCCACAAGGGCCAGCTGTGCTGTATGACACTAGGAACCACCCGCACCATTTCCTGAGGGGCTCACTCTTTTTGAGTTGTATATATATATGTGTGTGTGTGTGTGTGTGTGTGTGTGTGTGTGTGTGTGTGTGTGTGTGAATATATGGGTGCATGTGTTTCTGTGTGTGTTGGGTGCATGTTTCTGTGGGTGCACATATGCACTTATGTGTGTAGGCTTGTAGAGAACAGAGGTCAACCTTGAGTGCCATTGCTCAAGATCCAAACATGTAGATTGCTTATTGAATATTAAATATTTTTACTTACTTTTATGTTTTAATTTATGTGTATGTGTATGAGCCTTTGTGAGTTTACACGCACCACATCCAGGCAGGAACAGATGCAGGCCAGAGTTGCAGGTGGCCGTGAGCTACTGGTGCTGTTGAGGAGAGAACTCAGGTCCTGATGGTGCTGCTGAGGAAGGAGCCCAGGTCCCCTGCAGGAGCAGTAATCCTCTTAAATGCCGAGCCATTTCTCCAGCCCTGTTTGCTTGTTTTTTACTTTTGAGACTGGGTTTCTCATTTCCCTGGAACTCACCAATTAGGTTGTACGGGCTGGCCAGGGATCCTCCTAATGATGCTTCCTAGGACTGAGGGAGATTCTAATTCCAAGCAACCACTCGGAATTTTTGTTGTTTTTAATGTTGGTTCCAGGAATCAATCTGAGAAATACCTCATCCTTCCACACAAGCCCCTGCACTCTTCACAGCCCTCATGTGGGGGGGGGGGCACTCCCTACCTCTAGTCCTTGTAGGAGGATTCTCCTTAACCTTGTTTAGTAGAGAAACTGCCCTTCCTTTGACCTCTAGAGTGGCCCTCAGCTGAGTGAGGGGTGACATCTGGGGAACATAAGGAGCCGGGCAAGCACTTGTCCTATCAGAATGTGGTTTCTCTCAGTTTTACAGTTTCCTTACAATACTCTGAAAGCTGGCAGGGCTTCGGCAGACGGCCTGGAGGACAGAGAGTGCTCATTTTCCTGCTGGCTGCCTGTTCCTCACAAAGGTCAGCCCTGGAAACAATCAATTAAGCCATACGGGGATCTTACCAATTAGTCCTCATTTGTCTTGGCATTTCTAAAGATAATGTACCCCAGAAAAGAATGTAATAGAAGGAGAAGGAAGGAGGGAGGGAGGGAGATAGACCAGTTGCTCTGCAAAATGAGTTGTGCAGAAAGGGTCCTAGGAAGCCTGTAAGGTTCTCTAAGTCCCTGGGTACTTACACCTATTTAGTCCTATTTGTTATCCAAAGAAAGCTTTCAGGATACAGACACTAAGCCAACTAGAGTTGTTTGGGATACCCAACCTCTGTATCCCAAACAGTGATTGTCCACTGAAGCCCAAAGCAGAGGTGCTTGTAGGATTTGCGTCCCTCCTGTGCTGCTCTGGAGCCATCTGGTCTCTGCTTGCAGGCATGCCCATCACTGGGACCCAGTGGTAGACCTGTTCTGGAATGCTGGAGAGGAAGGCAACCTAGGCAGGGGTGAGACTTCAACAAACAGCAGACCTTCCAGGCCCAGAACATAGGTTAGTAGCTTTCTAGAGGTCCAGGCAGGTCATTGCAGTTCTCCGAGAGCAAAGCTCTGCTCATAAGTGAGAAACTTACATTAGTTCCCACAGCTAACACACACACACACACACACACACACACACACACACACACACAC
>CABHPH010161412.1:0-24573 GCA_902168325.1 Peromyscus nudipes | reverse complement strand
ACGATCGGAACTAAATAACAAAATGTTATGAAACTTAAGCCTTATTTTTTATGAACATAAACATAAAGATTATAAGTGTAATACACGTTAGCACTTACAATGTTTCTATTAATGTTTATACATGAGAAAGGCTGAAAACATCTACTTAAGAACAGTAAACATTACAGTTTTAAAAAAGTGAGTAGAGGGATAGCTCAATGGGTAAGAGTGGATAAGAGAGATTATCGCACTTCCGCTCTTGCTGAGGACCAGGATTTGGTTCTCATCACCTACATGGTGGCTCACAGCCACCTTCAACTCCAGATCTAGGGCATCTGATGCCCTGGGACCTCTGAGAGCTCTTTTATACTAATGGTGCACTTTGCTGTATTCAGGCAATCACATACACACATAAAAATACATATATTTTAGGAAAGTTTGAACCCAGTTCTAGTGACTCAGCTTTCGAATCTTTGAGAGGCTGAGACAGGAGGATTGCAAGGCCATCCTAGGTAACTTAGCCAGATTCTGTCTGATAATGGAAAAATAAAAGGGTTTGAGATAGAGTTCGGTGGTAGAGCACTTTCTCTCATTTGTAAATCACTAGATTCAGTTACCGATTCAGAGCAAAAGGTGTTTTGCTATGTGGACTTTATACATCACACCTTACATAGATCCAGGAGTGAAAACAACAATCAATTTTTCACACAAAATAAAACTTGAGAGGACGCTCTAACTGTAATGTACCTGTGCAGTTACGTGGGACCTTTCTACGTGAATCACAGACGAGGCAACAGATCAAAACTGACAGAAGAGAAAATTAAAATCACAATCACTTCAAGCTTAGGAAAGAATTGGAATCAATAGTGAAACATTGTTAACAAATAAAATCATGAATTTGGGGCTTTGATTGTTAACTTCACTAACTGTTAAGGAAGGGAAGCCCTCCACAATTGTGATATGGCCTATGCCCTTTCTCTAGCATAGTAGCAGCTCACCAATATCAATGTTAATTTGCAAAGTTGCAAGTATTTTGTTCCATTTCACCATAAAAACAGAAAGGTTAAAAAACGTCCCTTCCATTTAGCGAATACCAAGTATGTCTTAGTACAGGCCAAGAAGTTCATGAAGAAAATGTTTTTGTTTTTCTTTTGGTATACTTTATATGTTTGAGGTAAAATCTCATTGATAAATCCCCTTGAAAAAGCATGGACAAAACATACCCAACTTATGGTACTACTCAGATGAGCACTGCTAAGCGATGGTGGGAAATACTGATTTCATTTTCACAGACTAATTTAATTAGTTAAAGGTTATATATTAAATTTTTGTACTGAATATTCAAAATACAGCATATAACATACCTATTAAATTCAACATATTGAACTGAATTTTGGCTCAATCAATAATAGCAATTCAACTGGAGAGATTAAGCACCTTTAGGTACTTCAACAGAACCAAAAGAATGATTTAATTTTAGTAACTGTGGTTATATGAGTCAAAAAAATCCTCCCAAATTTCAGTAGTTTATTAAAAATGTATCTTTTCTCAAGGCAAAAAAGTCAGACTGAGCTGCTCTTCAGCAACTTCCTCTCAAGCAGTATGGGTAAATCTTGAGCTTTTGTTTATATCTCTACCACTGCACAACATGATTTCCCATTTCCTTTTGGGATGGAAGAGAACTGAAGTCAGCACTGCCTTGGTGGAACTTGCAGCTATATTGAGGAACATCTGAAGTCATAGGCTCAATTTTTGATGCTATCCTTGTTATAATTCCAGAGGTGAATAAAGTCAGAGAGAAACTATTATATTATCATGGCGCTCTAAGACACGAGGCTGTCTAGTTACCTGGAAAAGAGGAACAGTTCCCCAATAGTCTTGGTGAGCACTAAAACCTGAACATATATAAATAAGATTTAGTAATAGCAGGAATGGCAGTACAGTTAGAGGGAGGGGGAAATAAAGTCTTGAGAAATCACTGTGTAATTTGACCTCTGTAGAACAAAGGGATTCAGTCCTATGTAAAATACGTAAGACAAATGAAGGCTGCAGGAAAGGATTCTGTTCTGAGTGTCTAGAATCTCCAAGTAAAATCTATTGAATATATTTTCATTATCTCCCAAATAGAATTATCACCTTTCTATATAATCTTGATGTCCTCTGCAACTGTAAAAATGACTTTGGTGTGTGTCACAAGTTCTGTAGCTGGGAAGGATGCAGTTGCTTCCTTATTTTGTTTGGAAGCTTGCACGATGCCTCCTATTACCATGAAATCTAGTACTCACGGAGGATTTAGCTCAGGTCCTCTGGATCCTGTGTCTGAAGTACTTGATGGCTTCAACAATATGGACTTACCTTCCACCTCTGGGGAAAGACCAAGCACAATTAGCAATAGCCTGTAATTAGAAGTTCCATGAACGATCCTGACAAACAACTTAAAAATAGGGATTTTTAATGCCTGCCTGGTATTGGGGTTTTTGTTAGACCTAGATATATTTTAAAAACTTTTTTTGGTAGACAGTTAACAGTACAATTTTAGTGACTATTTAAAGCATCCTTACTATTTTTATGTGATCCCCTCTTTCTGTATTTATGTCTCTCCTGTCCCTTTCCTTGAATAATCCTTTCAGACCACATGTATCCCGCTATTTCCCTCTCCATTCTCCTACTTCCCCAAATAATCTCTCTTTTTTCTTTAACTTTTCTTGTTTCTGCAATTACTCAGGTTATACACTCACGTCTCAAGACTTGAAGCTTGGGACCTCAGGTGAGACGTTTGTCTAAGTTACCTCATTGAATAGAATCTTTTCTAATTCCATCTATTTATCCACAAATTTCATGACTTCATTTTTTTTCTTTTACAGCTGAGAAGTATTCCACAGCATACACGTACCACATTTTCATTATCCAGTTTGGTTGGAGGACATTTCGGCTGTTTGCATTTCCTAGCTATTGTGAAAAGAGCAGCAATGGACATGGCTGAGAGATAGCTGTAGATTAAGATGTCAGGTCCTTAGGGCATATGCTGAGGTTTAATACAGCTGAGATATACTATAGGCTTATTATTTGCTTTTTGAGGATCCACCAAGCTGGTTTCCATAGTGGCTGAACAGCTTTGTAGAACAGTTCCCTTTCCCCACATCCTCTCCCAAACTCGTTGCCAGTTGTTTATTGATCCTCAGTGTTCTTACTGGGGTCAAACCGTTTCGATTCACATTTCTCTAATTGCCGGGGACACGAACATTCTTTGAGGTGTGACTCAGCCATTTTTATCTTTTCTTTTGAGAACTTTCTGTTCCAGTCTATATATAGCCCATGTTTGAATGGGATGATTTTGCTTATTTGTTCATTTGTTTCACTCTTTGCCTTTTGAATTCTTTATATATTCTGGATATTAGTCCTCTGTCAGATGGGCAGCTGGCAAACATTCTCTCCCATTCTGTGGATTTTTCTCTTCCATGGATCGATCATTTGTTTAGCTATGCGGAAGCTTTTCAGTTCTGTGAAGCCCCGCGTGTTCACTGCAGCAGTGGCCCACGTATCCTGGTGCCCACCAGTTCTTCTCTAGTCGGTCTCAAGTTGGCCCAGTTCCAACTGATAGATTATAATCTATCATTTTCCTCTTCCATTTAGTCCTTCCAGACCCTCCCATGTACTCTTCCCCCATGCTCTCTTTCAAATTTGTGGTCTCATTTTCATATATATATATATTCCTAAATATTAAGGAAAAACTACTATGTCTGTATAATGCTACTTGTATGTATATGTTTTTAGGGCTGACCATTGGTATTGAATAACAAATTGGTGTGTTTTTCCCTCTGGAAGACCATTTTTCCTAATCTCAGGATTTCTTAATTGCCTGAGGTTCTTTCAATGGCTTGGAGCCTCCTGAAATTTCTCTCATTCATGTTATCTTGCTTAATGTTATTGTCTTGTTCTGGTCATATTTAGGCAGCTATATTGATAAGACATCATTGGTGTAGCTTCTCTGACATTTCTAGGAAGCATATTCTCACCGCTATTTTTCTATGACTCAAAATCTCCCCTGCAATGATTCCTGAGCCTTAGGTGCAAGTGTTTGCTGTAGATGTATCAGTTGGAATTGGGCTCCACAACTCTGCATTTTTATCAGTTGGGGTTTTGTACAATGGTCTTCATCCATTGCAAGGAGACATTTCTTTGAAAACCGGTCAGAGTTACATTTACCTGTGGGTATAAGCATGCATATTAAGAATGTAGTAGGGATTAGAATGGCTTAGTTAAGGAGCTATTGTAGGTCCTCCTCCAGGATCCATGACTTCACTGTTTTGAGGGAGACATCTAGGTTTCCAGTATCTGGTAGAATTTCGATCTTCTTTTCTGTCTTTTAAAGGATACATTTAGTTTAGAATGAATAAGCCAAGCTTTCATCCTCTTGTGGAGTCTGACATCACCTCACTGAGCATTAACTCTTCAGCTGCACCATGATACTAATTGTATTTTAATATGAAGAATCAAACACTTAGCAGCTGGTTGTAGATAATAAGGATTGTTTATTTGATATCATTGAAATCAAGGTATTTTTAAAATACATGATATCAAATAAGCAATCCTTATTACACAGTGGCTATGAGCTTGTATATGCCTTCAGTACATTTTCTTTGACCCCATATATTCCCTTCCTATGAAATCCCATTTTCTGTGTCTATCCAAAGCTTCCTAACCCTTTATTTAGACAGAAAGCATAGTGGCATTATAGCAATTATTGTCTACTTCCCATAAACTGAACTCCCATGATATCTGACACAGTAAATTGTTCTTATAAAAGTGCATGCAAATAAAATGGAAAACATAATTTAAAAAACAGATCAAAGATATTTTAAGTGAGAAAATGAGGCATGGGATGGTGAATTAAGAGTGATTCCTAATTGAATGAGAGTAAAATGTGGGATTTGACTTTAGATTTACACAACACCCAAAGAAAGAATATTGTGTTTAGCTCAACACAGGGTTTCCAAAGAAGGAGTTACCATCCCAAACAAGCAGATGTTAAACAAGTATTTATAGCTATGGTGACATTAATCAAAAATGAGTGTACTTAAAGAAAATAAGCGCTTGTTTTGACCAAACTGAAAGCTTTTTTTGATTTCCAAACAGACCTTAAAAAGAAACGCAAAAACATATTGTATCAACTAGCATATTCAAGTCTTCTGTGTTGCTGAGGCTCTGGGGTCTGGAGCCTTGCGAATTCTAGAAACACTGCTTTATCCAGGGCTGCTCCGTGTTTAGAAATTAGCAAGTGACAGGCCTGTGAGTGTCCCTTCCAAACTCAAGCCAACCAATCCAGAGTCCACAGCCCAGCTTCTTCTTCTGACCGGCCTCCTAGACTTTGGGTTGATCTCTCAGTGTCCTTGAAACAGTAGCACCAATCAGATAGCGCGGCCAGAAGTGGGTGAAATGATTTGTTCTGTTAGTCCTTTACACACACACACACACACACAAAAAAAAAAAAAAAAAAAAAACCTCATAGAGCCTCTTCCTGCCAGTGTTCCTTCACTCCTGCCTCTTTTCCATCATCTCTGAAAGATGTTGCTTGTCACCTCTCTGAACTGTGAACCATCTGTGCGCTTAATGACATTTGCCTCCAAATAGGTTGGCCTTAGCATAGGTAAGCAATAACAAAAAGCTTTATGTTAAGCATCCATCTTGGAAATACCAGATTTCATTTTTCATTTTTTTCCCTGTTATCCAAATAAATGTAATAAACGTTGAATATTTATTCACAAGTCATAAGTTACTTCAGGTAGTCTTCTTCCAGAATGGAGGGCAGTGGCTAATGATAGGATCTATTGTTTTTAATGTTTGCCCACAGAAACAAAAAAAAATATAAATTGACCATCATGCATATATGGAATTTAGATTTTTGTCTTTTCAGATGTCAATAGACCCTATAAAAATTAAATATGTTAAGAGAAAACAAAATTACTCTAACATTAATTTTAATTTTAGTGGGCATTTTAAGTTGTTTATTGCATATCATTCAATTGATAATTGTATTGTCTTGTTTTCAGTACAAATGTAATTGTTATAATATGTAATATTATGTGAAGAATAGCAACTTGCCTTTCTCTGTATAAATGGTCTTTTTATTCAGTTTCCTAGGGAAAGATTTATTTAGGCTTCTGAAATACTGTAACAGAAAAATGTCTTCTTGAAAGTTTTATAAAAAGCAAAACTATTTCCAAAGTACTAGAATATTTGTATTTTGTTTTATATTGCCAAAATGTTTAGATGATCTGATGAAGGCAGAGCTTAATGCATTTTCTAATAATAATTCAATACTAATTTTAATCTGACATAATAATAGCAGTTTTAATCTGGTCTTTCTGTGTTGAATAAGGCTGTAATTTCTATTGATTCACTAAAGCTAACCAAATCCTCTACTATCTTCTCTGACACATTACCTAAGTTGCTTAGCACAGATCTTCAGAATCTTATGACAGATCGTTTGGTATGTCACTGGGATAGAAAGGAAGTTTTAGAAGATAAACAATATCCAAGGACGTTGTGCAAGCTTTATCCAAGTGTTTGTGGCAAAGCTATGCTTGTTTGCTTGTAGAGCTCCCCCCCTCCTTGCCCCCCCTCGGTTTTAGCTTTTGAAAATAAAAAAAAAAAAAAAAGACTCTGTTCAATGATTCGGTATTGGCTAACCTCCAAAGGAAAACAATGTTTCACTTCTTAATACCCACGACGTAACTCTTTCTGATAGGAAGACCTGGGAATCTTTGTTGCATCCAGCAAGTCTGTGTTCCCTGCTTTCCAGACGAAAATTTGTAATTCATATTTCCTCAGGCCAGAATTTTGAAAAGAATGCCCAAAAGGGATGTTATTTGTATAAGAGGGTCTTGCAAATATACCGTCAATTCTCCTTTGAGTACGGCTCTTCTGTCTTAGAGCAGACTCTTTGTCAGAGGGGACCCTGTCACTTGTCCTGGTAGTTAAAATGTAGAAACAATCTCTCCTTGGACTGAGTCTTCACATTTTGAAAAATTGCCACAGCAAATTCCCCAGCTTGCCAAGTTGGCAGATCCTAAGCTTGGAGCTGGAGGCCAGCCAGGCATCAATGGCGCATTCCAAACCCCTGAGTCAGCATCCAGGGCTGCCATTCTCTGTCTCATGTGCAGGAAAGCATGCCACTATCTTCGGGAGCCAAGCCCTGAGCTTGATTCTGAAACCCAGACAACTTTCAGGTTGTGGCTCCATAACCTAGAGTAGGGAACACAGGAAATTTTAATCAATTCTGATATGGGAGAACTCCTTAAGTTTGATGCATTTGAACCCTTCCCCCCTGTTTTTCCAGAAAGTGAGCTAGAAGTCTGAATAATTTTTTGGCTTGAGTTGTAAAACACAGGTCCTGACCCCTTGTCGTCATTAAAGATCCCATGGGCTCTTTTCAAAGGACTAAGGGGGATTAACCTTTCTGTTCTGGCTAAATTCCTAATTGGATAATTACATTCTGCCTCCCTAAATTATCGCTGTAGCTCCAATTGGATATGGAATTTTCACTTCCTGTCATAAAAGGTTGTGGGGTGTTAGGACATTTCACCCCAGGGGTGGTGCCAATTAAGTCGTTAGTGAGGTGAAATCTGTATGAGGTTTGTCTTTCTTTTTGCAATCCTTTTCCCCACCTCCTGATTTGGAGTTTAAAAATGTGTGGAAACCATTCAGTCCTTCATAATGAAAGGGATGTCATAAGTTAGCAACACTGCTTGCTGTCACATTATTTCAACGAATATAATAAAAGCAGTCAATAATTGATAAGCATTTGCAGGAACATTATCCTTAGAAAGAACAAAAGCATTGCTTGAAATGCTGCTTGTCCAAACCCCCGAGGAAAGGGTTTCTGGAGCAAGTTCACACACCGCATTTTTGTGAGGGAAGTCTAGGGCAGCTCCCTGTGACTGGTCGAGCTTTTGTGGATTGTTGGCTCAGCATTCACTGCAACATTGAGGCCCGGGAGCAGGGCCAAGGGGAGCCAGTGTCTCTCCTGCATATGGATGCAGGCATTAACTGCATTAATGGTGGGTAGATTACACACGTTCTTGGTTTGGAAAGTAAAGGTCATATCAGTCTCTTCAGCTGTATTTATCTGTACTGGAAATCATTGCCCACAGAATCACCTTTGAACCCCAAAAGTAAGACAGCCAGAAATATCCTATGCTTAGCCAGAGGTGAGGAAAAATTAATAGTCATCTTGGGCTATTTATATTTTATTGGGCTATTATTTATTTATAATTTTGCTGTTAAATCAGTCAAAATAGCTTTTGTGGACCAACTATACTCATGCTTGTTCTTTGAAATAGGCCATGGCACTAATAGATGATATAGTGGGTTTTCTGGTTTTATTCACAGAACACTTGAAGTGATTCCTTAGAAACATTGTGTAAAGATTATATAAGTTTAGAAAAAAAATCCTTCTTGCTCCAACTCTCACACAGCTGCACTGGAGAAAAGGTGAAGTGTGGGTTCTTGTCCACGAGATAGGAAAGGAATCCAACAACCCAGATGAAAGACCATGTGGACCCAACCGATGATAAGGAAGTACTCCCTCTGCCCACTCTCTCACTAATACTGTAAATCCATCCTTCACTGTGTCACAAAAATAAACTAGCTTTCAAGAGTTTAAATGCAATGTCTCATTATTTGCAACACAAATGAAAAAAAAAAACAGGGCTTCAGTTTTATCACATTCTATTTTATGCTACTTCCTTGGCAAAATATAAGGGTTAATTTTTAAACCATGAAGTAGGATTTTATATGTGAGCCATTAGATTAATTTTTACGAACCTCACTGAGGCAAATGGTGCCATCTGACCTAAGAACTTTACTATTCTATTAGTCCCAACGTATCTGTGTCTATCGATTACCGCTTCCCCCCCAGGACTGTTCTCAGAGGGAAATTTCTCCCAGGTGGCCAAGTCTCTCCCCCTGAAAGTGGATATTGTATACTTGCCTGAAAGTACTACAGAAGCAGCAATGGAGATGGTGTATTGCCGATTTTTGATTGTACTTGCTTAAGTTATTTGTAGATAAGCCCCTGTCCTCCACCAATGCCTGCAGACATCTCACCTAAGTGAATATGGATATATGCTTAAAATTTAAATTTAATCATACTACATCTCTTATTGTTGCTATTTTATCACTCATAATTATATCATCACATATTTTAACTACTAGAGAAATTATTAATAACATTTTAGCATTATGAATCCTGCCAATCCAGAGTTTGCCTTACACCTATCTGCATATTTTATATTGTAAGACCTTACCATGTATGTACCTGAGATCCGGTAGCTTATCTAACAGACCACTCATTTAAAAGTCTGTTCTGGCTGATGTCATGGCAATCATGACTTCTCCTTTGAGATAAGCATGTATTTTTCATTCATCGGGATCATTCACTCAATGACTGCTTGCAATCTCACTTTAGAGATGTAATAATTCAGAATTTCAAACATGACCAAAGAATTCATCCAAAAGACAGCAGATGATACCATTGCAATAAAATTTGATATGTGTAGTAGTTATTTCTCTGATCCTAACGTTTCTTTAAGATATGGACAATGCAAAAACTATACCAACTATTTCATGTGGGCACAATTACTCATTAAATAATACTAATTGAAATGTTAAAAATATTGAACAGTTTATTACAATATTGTGATATTACTTTAAAGGATGAAAAACTATGAGGTAACTTTCTGGTTAATCATAATAGTCATTCTTCCAGTAATGCTAAGTATTTAACTTTCTTTGCTTTTCTTTGATCAAAATTAGTAGCACTGTTATGTACTAGTGTATACCAAACACACACACACACACACACACACACAAACACACACACATACATGCATACACACATACACACCCACGACATACACATGCACATCTGAACCTATCTCTGTAAGATATGGTAGTCAAGCAAATAATGAATAAATATTACAAATAAAAAGTTATTTATCATCTTATCTCATTGTTATTACCTCTGAAAATAGGAAATAGTTTGAGAATACTAAAGAGAACAAAATGGAAGCTTACATGTTTCTCCATCCAGGCTAGTTGGCTAAGGTTTCTTCAAGGTTTGTTAACTGAACAGTTACCTAGCAAAATTGACTGGCAGGCTTCATTGTGAAGAATGCCAGGTCAGCTCCTAGGCAATGATCTGTTAGTCAGTAATGCAGCTGAGTTAAACACTGAGGTGTTTAGTTTTAAGTACTTCTTCCAAATTTCTCCCAAGTGTCCCAATTTACTGCCAGACCATTGCGTCCCTATGAATAGATTCAAGTATTCAATATCATGTATCTTTCTCAGTCCACATATACACACAAATATATATACACACATACACAGAGATATACATTATTGAGGTATTCATAGGTGTGACAAGCACGTTTTTATAGTACCTTGTCATGCCAGTATCATGAAGGTGTAGCAACTACTAAAATGCTTGAAACATCAAGTTGTAACAATCCTGTGTATAAAACATTGTGATTATAATCATCTTTAAACAATAATGCAACACTAGCTGAAAAATACACTCCTGTTAGAACCAAAGGCCGAGAAAATTAAAATACATGCAGAGGACTGCCCATAGTTCTTGCGCTATGCCATTCTCTGTATATATGATAATGAAGCAGAAACCAGAATTAGAACATGAGTGCATTTGACCTTGATTGAGTCCTTGTGAAGCCAGAGGACAACGTGACAGCAGTGGGAACTGACAAAGTAGACCACCTGCTACAGTGCCTGGCCTTAAATGTTCACTGGACGGCATCAGGTGACATGAATAATTATGATCTTTCTGGCATTAAAGCCTCGATAGGCTTATTGGTTTTAAATTAATATTATTTCATTTTAGAGCACTTGATGTCAAAAGAGGAATGAGCATATTGGAAGCTAATTGGTGACATTCCTAGCTATGTCATGATAGATAACATTATGTCTTAGGATCTACTAGAAAAAATAACTCATGTCTACCTATGTTTAACAAATGTAAACTGAGTATCTTTTATCCAAAATGCTTAAAACCAGAAACTTTGCAGAACATGGCTATTTAGAGTTTTAGAATGATTGCTTCACTGCAGTCTAAGATGTTCCAAAACCTGAGAGTGTTTTGAGCATCATGTTAATGTCCTGAATGCCTTGAAACAATTTAGTATTCAGAGTAGGGCTAACCAATTTGTCCAAATACCTTATTTCTTAAAAAAAATAGCACTTAGAGACCAAATATGATAGCAAATGTCTTTGATCTTGACACTAAATAGAAAAAGGTGGATATCTGAGTTGGAGGCCATCCTTATCTACACAGTGAGTTCCAGGCTAGCCAGTGCTAATTAAGGAGACTTTATTTTTAAAAAGAGGAGAGAGTGAGAGCAAATGAGTGACCAAGAGATACAGAGAGGGGGAAATCCAACTTAGATTGAAAATCTATCATTTCTTGTAAATCACTATATTTAAAGTACTCTCACTGATGAAAGTTGAGGTCTATAGGTATATGCTAAAACCAGAGAAATCAACAGAGCTGAATCACCAAGTAACTGTGATAGAAATGTGTTACATTCAGTTCTCGTTATGTAATTGATAAAGCTGATTTAAAGTCTGCAGCTGCACAGTTGTATGTTGCTGTTTGAGGTAGTACAGCAATGTGCGGTAACAAATGCCTTCCACTGCTTGCTCCTATGTCCTCTTCCTCTGTTGGCTTTTCTGCCTTGTATCTTCCTCAGGTGAGTGGGTGCAAGCATGTTTAAATTTAGAAATGTAAATTTAAAAAATATTCTGCTTAAGCACTTAGCTGTGAAACAGATTTCTTCCCAGTCTTATAAAGACATACTTTCTCATCTGTTCTCTTTACAGGTATTTATAAACCTTACCTGAGCAAAATCAGGAACGTAAAAGAAAATTGACTGCTTCCTTATGAGCATTCTAAAAGTCCCTTAGGAAAAAAAATCCTTTACAAAAACTAATCAAAAAGCATGTGCTGTTTGCTGATGAGAAGGTAAACGGAACAAAGATGTGAATGCAGAATTGAGTGGCTTGGTTAATGCAGAGGAGATGTCACAAAGATAGTTATTGTACTTTCTTCATCGAAAGGGTAAAGTAGTTAAGGTAGAATAAGGCTTGCAAAAAGAGGAGCTAGAAGAAAAGAGAAATGAAGAGCAGAGAAGAATAGAACCAAGTATTTGCTGACAGATGGAAGAACAGGAAAAAAAAAGGCATTGCCAAGAATTAACAATGGGTGATGTGGCTAATTGAAGAGATACATTTGCAAACTTCTATCCACTTCACACTTCACCTGCTACCCACAAGTGAGACCCAGCGGTTTCTGACTATGTCAGTCTTCCTTCTGATTCATTTCTGGCTTTTGTCTCCCTTCCCTTCATTCTTCTTGCAGCATCCCGCCTTCTCTGCTAAATCCCTTCTGTTTGTAAGGTGCAAAGGTAACAGGTGCCAGAATCAACAGTCTTTTCTAGTCAGCACAGCTAGTGATTCAATCTGGGTGAGTAGTTACTCATAAGATGCTCATTGAGAGCATAAATCATGGGTTGATGCCCATGGGAACAGTGTATTTCTAGCCAGACAGAGATACACATCTCCAGAAACGCAAGCCACAAGCAAAGGTGCATTTGCTAGACAGAAGTCTTCTAAAGCCTCCAGTTAATTCCAATATGGTAAGTGACTTCAATTCATGAGAGAGAGGAAACAGCCTGGGCTGCAAGCCCAAAGTACAGGGGAGAACATCTTGGCATCTTTAGAAAACAAAATACAAAATGTAAATATTGCATGTCCTTGACAAAACTTGGAATGACCTTTAACACCTTCCTCTAATTTTCCAAGTTTCCCTTTATGAATGAGATATGTAATGTTTGTATGTGCGTATATGGTTTTTGTTTGTTCGTTTTTTTAATTTTTTGACTATTGGTTGGTAAGGTTGGAGTACCGGTGCTGTGAATAGAATGGGTTTTTTTTTTTTTCATTCTTTTAATATTCTTCTGTTGCAGCTCAGCCTCATGCAGTGGTTTCTACCTTGGATTTCAGGTGAGTCTATTGACAGGTTTGTGAAGAGACCAAGTGCTGTTCTCTATGTCTAGAACGTCTGGCTTAGCAGCTCAAGGCCTGAATATGTTTCTAAAACATTTCCTGGTGCTTCTGCTGATCCCAGGACCATACTGTGAAAGCCATGCCTAATAGAAAGCATCACTGAGACCTCAACACAGTCTCAAAGCATTGAAAGTTTTAACACAATCCATCATATGGATGACTGGTTGGCATATCCAAACAGTAGGGGCAAATGCAACTTGGAACTAAGGGTGATCTTGGCTGTGAGACAGTATCAGATGGCTGTCATAAGTAGGATAGAGATGAAAATTATCTTAATAGAAATTCATCTGTTCTCAGGAAGCTAGGAAATCAAAAATCAAAGATCATTAAAAAATGCAAGCCAGAGAAAGTTGAATGTAGGCTTCATTTGTTTTTTGGGTGAAGAGAAGTAGACGTCACCAGAGACTGAGAGCAATACCTGCTTAGTACTCTTACCAGTCATTTCTCGACTACAGGATAGTTCCTTTGTGTGAGCATTAGAGGCTTGAGTGATGATTACTATTGGTTGTCAACTAGACAAGACTTAGATTTGCCTAGGAGACAAATCTCAAGGCATAACCATGAGGAGTTATCTGGTTTAGAATAATTGAGTCAAGAAAAAAAAAAAAAAACCTTGACCAGGGGCAGCAATGATCTGTGCACTGGAGTCCTGAGATTGACTGTGTGATTGAGCTGAGCATAAGCATTCACTGCTCTCACCCACTGACTGCAGGTGCAGTGTGATTTGATGCCTCAAACTTCCACCACCAGAGCTTCCCCACCAGCACGGACCATACCTTGTTACTTTTGTCAAAACATTTTATACCAACAGTATACAAACCGGTAAAGCATGTGTCTCCTGGATTCAGATCTTCTGGTTGGATTTGTTGGGCTCCGCTGTATACATACTGCTCCACAGTCACTGAATCTTTCCAAGAGAACAGCCACACACTTTCACATTCTCCATGTCCAATAAACAAGGAAATGCAGTCTTGCCTTTTATAACTCCCACCTCTCTGTGTTATCTGCCTCCCAACACTTGTTCTTCCTCCTAATAGTACTCCTAGTATCAGAAAGCACAAAACTGCCCCCAAACTCCCATGTGAACATTAGTAGTGAGTTTGACTAACATGTCTGAATTTATTTAATCCTTTCCACAATTCTTTGAGGGAGAGAGTATATTCTAGGCATCTTCTCAGAAGTAATTGAAGTTGATAAGTTTTTTTTTTTCCAGGTCACTTGGCTGTTGAGTAGCTAAGCTCATCTGAAACTGCCTATGGAGGGAAGAAGAGCCCCTCCATCACCTGCCTGTCTCTATTCTGGTCCATTTGTCCTTGGTTGCCTCTCATTCTTCAGTCTGCACTTCACTTCTTCAGGGATTTTTTTTTTCACAAGAAGGAAGGCATTTCCATTTCTATTTTGTGCTGGCTAATATTTTGTCACCTTGACACAAGTTCTAGTCCCCTGGGAAGAGGCAACCTCAGCCGAGCACTTGCTTCCTTCAAGCAGGCATGTAGACAAGTTTGAGAGGGTGGTTTCTAGTTTAATGATTGACGTGGCAGCGCCCAGTCCACTGTGGGAGGTGTCATCCCTTAGACAGATGTCCTAGGTTGTACAAGAGCAAGCCATTGACAGACAGCCAGGAAGCAGCATCCCTCTGTAGTCTGCTTCAGTTCCTGCCTCCAGGCTCTTGCTTGAATTTCAACCCTGACTTCTGTTAGTGATGTACTGTGAAGCAGAATTAAAACCTTTCCCTCCTACAAATTGCTTCTGGACATGGACTTTATACCACAGCAATGGAAATCAAACAACACTGATTTAACATCATCATCTCTATGTGTCTTTGCTGAGTGCCTCCAACCCTGCTTTTTGTGTTGTGGTTCAAGCTCACCATTCTCTTCCATTTTTAATATTACTCCCTTATATCCAAGTATGCTTTGTTGTCAGGGGCTTTATACTTTGTTCAGCACACACACACACACACACACACACACACACACACACACACATCTCTTTCTATTTGACTTCATGGGACTTGTATTCTGTGGTGCACTGACAAAACATGACATCTGTGACCCATTCACTAAGATACTGTTCTAGTCCCCAAACATCCCTTTACATTTTTTACACCCCAGATAGGAACACCTTAACAAAATGTGTGCTTTCTTTCTGTAAGACTTATGTATGAGTTTTAGTTGTTCGGAACATTTATTTAATGAATAACAGAGCCCCTCAAAAGAGAATGTTTTACATTATGAGTTTGAGTGAAGCTTAATTTTTGAGCAAGCACAAGTAAATGTTCTAGGTTACTTTAGGAATTCTGAGACTAACATAATGAAATTTAAAATTCATGAGGTAAATACTGATACTATTTTCTATAATATTAGAGAAGCCAATGCTTTAGGTACACACTGAGAGTCTTTGCTTGTGTGTAATTTATGTTTACCTACATAAAATAAGTCTGACTTTCAATACTGCTTACCTCTTCACTTCATTTCGTATTGTCATTAAGAAAGTTTCCCAAATTAATCTTGTGTTCATTTTAGAACTATTTCTCCTCCAAATATTCTGCATCCTGTCTTTCCTAACATTTCCAAGAATCACATTCCTCCTATTTTCTACCTTCATAGTAAGACCCAGCCCTTGACAATTACAATGGGATCATTCTTAACTAGATGAGGGTCTTGGAGCAAAGGCAGAGTTGACACAAGAAGACAGTGAACCTAGTTAAATCAAGAAGTAAAGGTGGAGAAAAGACACAAGCCAACAGAAAGCCTGTCCATCAAAGCAGGAGAGTGGCCCTGGATGTGCAAGGACAAGGGATGGTGTAAACACTGTTACATTGTCCCTTGATGGGAATTAAAATCTGCACTTCAATTCTGGAGTACTCTTCCTGAAGTGAAGCCTGAGGGCCTCTAGGGTCAAGTCTTGCCTGGCATATTGTAGTTATATTATTTCTATCTTTATATTACTGATTGCAGAATGAGTCAAGGGCATTATACAATTCTTCAATCTATAATATACATAATACAGTTATACATATTATCATTCAAGAAACATTGATATAAACCTACACATGCACATATGTATATATATAAACATATATATATGTATATATTACGAAGCTAATGTTTTGTTTTGTTTTGTTTTGTGTATGTTTCTGTGTGTATATGCACATGCAGTGAATGTGGGGTCCTGGATGATATCAACTATTTTATTCAGCTGTTTTCCAACTTATTTTATTTATTTTTTTGAGACAGGAACTCTCATCAAACCTGGAGATGTTGATTTAACTGGTCAGCAAGCCTCAGGGAGTTATCTGTCTTTATCACCCAGCACTGAGTTTATAGGCTTGTGCCATTAAGATATGGGTTTTATGTGGAAATTTGAGACCAGACTCAGGTTTTCATGCTTGTATGGAAAGTAGTTTATCCACTAAGTCATCCTTTCCACTTTCTGATTTTTTCTTACTATGGACTATTTCTATGTCCTTGCATTTATTTTGAAATCTATTGTTGGATATTTTATTGAAGAAAGCAAACATGTGCCAACTTTGCAAACAAACAAGACTTTTAGTAACTCCAGAGTGAGGATCTGATAATGAGGTATCATCTGTCAGTATCTCAAGGATTATCTGTTGCTACACATGTTCCCACAATCCAGTCCCTTCAAAAAGAATCCACTTACTCAGTCTGTTTTTCTGAGCAATGTACTAAAGCGATAATGAGCAAGGCCATCAAGCAGTATCAAAAATGACATCAAAAATGCCTCTGAGTTTTTAGGTTTTGATTTAGTAGCTGTTATCAAGCATTGGGATTTCTTCATTTCCCTTCTCAGGGTGAACTAGGTAATGTCTGAGACCACATTCCCATAAGCAACTTTGGAAAATAGAGCTTTATTAAAATGAACCATAGATGTAATGCATGGACTAGATTGATCTTTGTGGCACTCTTTGCCTAGTCTGATTGGTAGAATAAAGTGGAGCTCTTAATGAAAGCACATGATGAGGTCATTTTCCTTTCCTGTTTTATAAATGAAGACTCAGCTGTCTGCCAGATTCTTAGTTAATATTGCATCATCATTATTACCTATCAAATAGTGCTAAAATATAGAGTTGTACCCAACTCTAATTGTTGTCATTTCTCTGGTTTTGTTTATATGACTATATAACTCACAAAAGCACACCAACCATGACTGATGTGTATTCAAATCCTGATTTGGAAAAATTTAAATCTAAATTCAATTCTAATTCAGTAAGCTAGGTGATAGGGACAACCGTGACTCTCCAGTAAGCTGAGAGGCCCTTCTGATGCTCTTGGATGCATTTAAGCATTCATCTTCTGGGGAGTTGCCCACCCCCATCAGTATTCCTGTAATACATTCTTGTCATTTTACTATAACTCAAACATGCTCGTATGTGATTGGTGCTTTTGTGTGTCTGTCTCTCCCGTAACCTCCTATTTTACATTTGATTCTTCAGTGTTATCCACTCATCAAGTTTATGAGTGAATTATTCATTGGTTGTTTTAAGGAGTAGCAAGAAGCACATTTGAAAGGAATATGAAAATGGATTTTTGAGCCCATGTGAGGGAGGTTAGTTGTAACGTATTTGTAAGTTTTTCTATTCTATTAATGAA
This sequence comes from Peromyscus nudipes, assembly GCA_902168325.1. Classification (NCBI taxonomy): domain Eukaryota; kingdom Metazoa; phylum Chordata; class Mammalia; order Rodentia; family Cricetidae; genus Peromyscus; species Peromyscus nudipes. Next base: position 6,841 of record CABHPH010161412.1, on the reverse strand, counting down.
AACACTTGTATTTGATATTACTAACCACGTTCCACTCTTTGTGACTCTCTACTTAAGGGAAAACACAGAGCAGGAAAAGCGTATCAAGAGCCCAGCCCACTCTCACCCCATGACTGCAACCTTCACGAACGGTGACAGAGTCACTTCTCACATTATTTTGGTTTTCTTGAGACAGTGGTGTTCACAGACCGAGCTTAGATCATAGGTATTTTAACACTACATTTAAGGCCTTCTTTCTAAACACTTTTACACAATACAGTCAGTTGTATTTTGTGTGTGTGTGTGTGTGTGTGTGTGTGTGTGTGTGTGTGTTATTAGTATGGAAGCCAGGACTTGGAGCATGCTGAGCAAGGGCTCCAGCACAAGCTATGTTCTCACACCCAAACCCTGTTCTCATTGCCTTTTCAGTTCAGTCTCCCTGGAATAAACACAAAGACCTGTTTCCCTGTCCAGAATTTTATTTTGTTGTTTCTTCACACGGATACAGATGTGTCTAAGCTATGGTCACACTTCGTTGAGTCTTGGGTGGGTGTCCAATCCAATGCAAATGTGATCAAGTCTCAAGACTGGTGTACTTCATTTTATTTATAGGGGAGTCTACTGTAGGGTCAGTGTCTTTTAGGTATGCTTGATTTCTCACAACCATTTTCCTATTTCTCAGTACAAAGGATCAGTACAGGCTACACCTATGTCCTACTTCTCAGCTGTATCCGGTTCATATTCATATTCCTCTTTCCAGATTGACTTAATAAACATTCTGTTCCCAAAGTGTTTATTAAACTTAACAATCATATTTTATAATTAACTTTATATTTTAGAACAATCCTAGACTTAAAGAAATATTAAAAAAAATGGGAAGAGAGACCCTGGGAACCTATCCTTAATTTCTCCATCATTATTAACAACCTATATTATTATATAGTTCTATCAAACCAATTTTTGTCTTTGATCCACTTGGGCTTCGTTTTTGTACAATATGATAGAGAGGGGTCTGCTTTCATTCTTCCACACATGGAGGTCCAGTTTTCCAAACATAATTAGTCGAAAATGCTGTCTTTTCTCCAGTGTATGTTTTTGGCACCTTTGTTTGGATGTTAAATGGCTATAATTTTAAATACTCGTGTTTGGATCTTCTATTTTTTCCATTGGTCTACATGTCTGTTTACATGCCAGTACCATTTTGTTTTTATTGCTTTGGCACTGCACACTGTATATAGAGGTCTGAATCAATAGCCCCTCAAGCATTGTTCTTTTTGCCGACAATTGTTTTGGATCTCCAGGATCTTTTGAGGTTACATACGTATTTTAGGATAACTTCCCCCCCCCTCCCTATTTCTGTGAAGATAGAGATGGAAATTTTGAGTTGGGTTGCATTAAATCTGTTAGTGACTTTTGTAGGATGGTAATTTTCACAATATTAATTTAATCAATCCGTGAGCATAGGATGACTTTCCATTTTCTAGTATGTTTCTCTCTTTTCAGACATTTGGAGTTTCGTTTGTAGAGGTCCTCCTTCACTTCCTTGCTTGTATGTATTGATTATTTTTATTTTATTTTACTCGAGGCTGTTATGAATTGAGTGCATCTACGATCCTCTTAGTGCTTTGCTGACGTATATAGAAAAATCCTACTCATTTTTGTAAGTCGATTTTGGATCCTGCCATTTTGCAGAAATTGTTGATAATTTTTACAGGTTTTCTGTCAGAATTTTGGGGATCTCTATTACATAGGATGATAGCATCTACCAATAGGGATAGCTTGACTTCTTTTTTTTCCTATTTATATTTCTTTAATTTTCTGCTGTTGCCTTATTGCTTAAAGGCACAATATTTAAAAGAAGTAGGGATGGTGCACAGCCCTGTCTCATTCCTGCTTTCATTGGATTTCCTTTGTATTGTCTTCATTTAGGATAAGGTTGGTTGTGGGTCTGTCATTTATAGATTTTAATTTGTTAAAGTATGTCCCCTCTATGTCTATTACTATAGGACTTATATCATGGAGATATGTTAGATTTTAACAAAGGCAAAGTGTTCTAATATTTTTTCCTTTTCAAAGCTGCAGAATGAATTTGAGTATTCCTGAAACAATTTGCTTCTGGTCACTTTTCATCTGCCCTGCTCTTCTCTATTCACTATTTGTATTTCCTCTGTGTTTGCCCTTCACCAGTATAACAGAACATTAGGGTGATTATTTTAATTACTCTGTTGGATTTTTTTTTTTGCAGCCATTAGGCATGTTTCTCTGAAATACCTTTTTCAGAATACATGGTAAACTAAAAGATTTTGTGTAAAATAGTGCCATGGCAGGAAAATGAAGCTTCCATATATTTGCCAACTAGCCAAAGTGCTGAATGAATTTTGCAAGAATTATAACTGTGCATGCAGTCTCTGCTCCTGGGAAGAACTGCTCTGACCTTTGTACCCCTGGTCTTTCTTCTGCTCCACTCCACATTCGTACAAGGGAATTTAGGGTTCTGTCTCATTCTGTTACTTCTATTACACCTTCAAGTATTTATTTTTTCAGTATGTACATAGATGTGTATAGGAGCAGGTATCTGTGCATGTGAATGCAATGCTCACAGAGTCCAGAAGAGAATACCAGATTTATGGAGCTGGAGTTATAGGCAGTTGTGTGTCAAGCAGCCTTGGTGCTAGCAACTGAACTTGGATCCCCTGCAAAAACAAACTGTGCTCTTTAACCACTGAGCTGTCTCTCCAACCTGTCACTCCTTGATTTACTTTCCCTTGTTAGTTTAATCTTTTTTTTCTTACTGTTCACCTTGTGCAAAAGTTGTGGCTGACACATAGGAGAGATGGGGGCCAGTGACCATTTCCAGTCTTTTTCAATGCTCCTATCTGCCTTTTCTGGGAGAGGGTGCTGTAGGTTTGGTACTTCAATTTCTTCATTGAACCTCCTCTGTAAGGAAATTATTCTGTCATTTATACTCTAGAACATTAACTTTGCAACTCTGTTCTTTTGACAAATCTAAATATATCTACTTTTAAGAAGTCTCTTGAGGTCTCCATTTTGCTGAAAATACCTCTTGCTTGTGAGTAGTCTCATGGTATGATATACAATAAGAATGCACCTTATGGTATAGCTAAGTGTGTGGCCATGTGTATATGCAGAGATGCGCATATACCTACAGAGATATACTTGTTTGGATATAAAAATTTAAATCTTCTCAATGTAAATTTTGGAAAGAGGAACTATAGATGTTGATGCATTTTGCTGTCTTCAAATAGAGTCCGGTGAATTTTAAAACCGAGGCAGAAAATGCAAATGTCTTATCTGAATAACTTTTCTCTGCACTGAAGAAGTCAGAAGTTTTATGTGGGAGCCAGTATGTGTCTGCAGAGAGAAAACATTTCATGCATCTAGTTCTTTTGCAAAGAGGCTGCCCCATTTGCATGAATTTCCTCCCAGATTCTTAAAAATGACCTTTCCCAAGGATCACATGGATCTTTCTTAATAGTCATACTTCGTAAAACCATTTCTTTATCCACCTACATCCTCTTTCAAAGCCTTAAGATGGAGAAAGATTCAATAGGAATCTCATGAATCTATGCATGACAATGTAGAAGGTACTTCAGGAGTTCAAGGTCATATGTGATGTGAGAGTTCAAATAATAGTAAGGCAACAGAAAATTTGCACAAGGAAGACTAAAACACCATCTTTATTAACTTACTCAAGGGAACTTGCTTGGTGAAGAAGTTGATAAGTCAGGGTTGTCGTGTTTATTACTTTTAGGTGCTCTAATTTTATTTTAGGAATTAAACCTAATAATTGTGCTTTGCTTTATTTTTGGTTACCTTATTTGCAATGATTTTCCAGGCACTTGAGGGTGTAGATTTCATTAAATCCAAAGAGAGCATTTGTTTTAGCTTAATAATACATGCGAGTCCCCAAACAGTAAGTTGGTTATATTTAAATATGATCATGTGGGGAAAGCCATAATTGTTATGGTCCATAAATGCATGAGAAAATGGTGAAACAGGAGTAGTACCTATTGATCCCGCATAAGCAAAAGCAGAGTGCATTACATTAAGATGCTCAAATGGAGCAATATCTAACATGAAATTACTCTACATTAAATTCCTACCTCTCCAAATGTACTTCAAGCATCCTCTTACTGAGAAATATCTACAAAAAGCACTTTCATTCTGTGCATTTAATATTATAGTACCTTAAAGATAATGCTTAAAGCAACGAGATCTCCTCACTTTGAATTCAAAGTGTGTATTAAAGGCTAGTGTTCTTACTTTCATTATTTGTGATGGGAATGAGTTTCAAAGATGAGGACAGAGAAAATCCAAATCAAAGAATAAACGCTAGTAACTCGTGTATTAGAAGGTGGTGATAATTACATAATTTCTTTTGGAATTCTTATTTTCTTCAGTGAGGTTGCTTTTTGTATTTTGCAATATCTTGATGTTTAGCAACCTATCAATAAAATATAGTGACTGTTGATTTATCGTATGTCATAAAACATGACAACAATTATTTCCCTTCCCTCTTCCAGGTAGGAATTTCTGTTTTGTATTACAGACAGGAGGCTGTTCTTCCCTTTCCAAAATAGCAGGCTGTTTCTGATAACTTTGCTTTGTTGTGTGATGGACTAGTCACTTTCAAGTGATGGGTTGGAAGCTGTTATTTGCTGTTAGAAATTTTGGATATTAGTAAGCTAGGTGAAAGGTGGAGTTCTAATTTATAACCCACCCAATGATCTTCCATATCTTAAGCCCTGACACCAGCAACAACAGAAACAAAGTAAAGCCAAGACAATCCTTTAAAGGCCTATGCCTTCTCTCTCGTGGACAGCTCCCATGTGCCAAGACAGTATCCATTTTATTGCCTGAAACTTCCTTTCCTATTCCATGACATTAAGCTGAAATTTGAGCTACAAGGTACAATATTGCCTGTGTTCTGGTTTTGAGGAAAAATAACTTCTAAGAATTCATCATTTACTTTTTTTCAAGCAGAGATTTCAGGCAACATAATGTTAAGACACGGTTCTGAACAGCCATGCAATAACTATTTTCAAAGCTTAACACAGAAGGAGTTGCTATAAGAAGCATTGATCATGGGAGTAAAGTGTATATTTGTTACGTCCACACTAAAACATCCACTTTTGCCTTTGACCCAGCCTTTGCAACTGTGGCCAGATCTTGATCCTCCCATCAGCTCAGCTTTTGGCAGTGCAGTGGACAACTCTTCTATCAATTCATCATCATCTACTAGCCTATGGCCCAGCCCTTACTACTGTGTTAAACTCCTGCGTCTCTCTTTGATGGTTCTCTTTATTTATCACTCTCTATTTGTTGATTGTCCTGATACCACTGGAGTCCCAAAACCTGGAGAAATACTCCCCAGGCTTCAATTTTGAATCTATAGCTGATTTTCCATCAATTCCTCTAGCAACGATTCTATAGCCATTTTAACTTCTTGGAGGGCCTTGGTAGATTTAAGACCCAGTTTTCTACAATAGAAAATATATATATATATATTTTACATGTTCTTGTACAGTTATCCCACAGTAGTTTTAGAAAAGGAATTTATGCTCTCAGCAAGTAGAGGACAAAAAATACTACTTGAAAAAAATGCATCAACAGAACATGGATATACTGCTTAATTACCTTGTACTAATTCTTTAAACAATACAACACAGCAACTATTTATGCAGCTCCTGCATTTTACAAGGTTGTTGAAACCAATCTAGTCATGCTTTAAACTATATGAGATTATACAAGTGCCAAAAAGTACTCTCCAGACTGCTAATGGAGGAGAACAATTAATAGTCCTACCTAGCTATTAGACCACCACAACAATAAGCAGCATGGCAAGATACCGATGAAAGTGCAATAGTGACACTCACATGATGGCATTAACCAGCATCTCTTTACTTGAACTTAAGGCCCACTCAAAAAGAAAGAAATTAGGCCTGGTGCTAGACGTCTACCCAACTACCTTGAGATAGAGAGGTCATGAATCATAGAAGAGCATCTACTACCACCACTTGCTAGACCAGCATAATTCTATAACTGCATCTAAATCTTATCTTTATTCCCACAGTTAAGTGTAGCTGTCACTCCTCATCAAAGAAGCTTCTCTTTATAGGAAATGGAGACCATTATAGAAAACTGCAATTAGACACACAATGCAAAAATCAATGCCTTGTGATGAGCCCAGTCCCAATGGATACATCTATATCACAGGTCCTACATCTATGCATTAAGGAACATTTGGGAAGAGGGGGTAGAAAGATTGTAAGAGCTAGAATACCAGAAAGCCTAATGTGAAACTGCCAATCTTGAAAATGGCAGTATAAACAAGACTTGAACAAAGAAACTATCAACAGATATGCTATGGCAGAAGGGAAAAAAATCTCGTTCTAGAGAAAGAATTGTAAACAATTAATGATTGCTGAAAGAGAAAGAACTAGACTCTCCCATGGATGAACACTCTATTGATTGGTCATTCAACACAAAGTGGTTAGCCCTGAGACCATATAAACACAAACAACACAAATAGACTCAACAGTTTGTATTTATAGATCATCTGCCCAGAGATAAGGGTGTGGTTTTCTCAGTGTGACTAAGCACATGAATGGTTTGGCTTGCTCCAAGCAACTGTACAGATATTTAATTTTCATCCAAGTGCTCAACACAGGTGCTTACTCACCCTGTACACACCTCACATCATCTACAGGTATTCCCTAAGCACATGAATGGAAATCAGAAACAAAGAGGCTTCAGGGCTTCAGAGTTCAACTGTAACTTTGTCCAAACAAACACTGTGGAACAGAGCTCTAGAGTTCCTTATAGACATTGAAAAGCTCTC
>CABHPH010161411.1:0-40566 GCA_902168325.1 Peromyscus nudipes | reverse complement strand
AACAGTATACCGTTCAACCTGACAAAAATATTACATTATTTCACTAAGTAAATGCTGCCTCTGGAGGGGAAAAGCCTCTAAGGGCTATGACAGTGAACTAGCATCTCCCGTCACCAAAAAGCACTGTAGGAGACAAATAGACACCCTCATCAGTGGCCAGACAGGCACCTGAGCAAGTACCATCTCCCCATCAGATGCCATCAGATGGAGAGCCCCAGGAACCTCTGAAACAAAGTCAGCCAAGCACAGTGAAAAGTGAAAATGTTCTGTGTCGTTTTGTATCCAGCTCTTGGCACAAAGGACAATGAACAGGGAAGAAACTGTTGCAAAGATATAAACATTTTGGAGGAAAAGGAATGGGACTGGAGAGTTTTCAGTGGACAGTAGAAGAGGAGCATTGTCTCACAGAATCCATTCATCGAAGTCACTGGTTCCAGTCACAGGCTGAAAGTCATACTCCACTGTACGTTTAGAAACCCTCCACTCACCTCAGTTCTTCCCTGACTAATTAAGAGTATATGTTCCTGAACCCTCAGTACTCAAAAACCGTCCTTGGAGAGTTAGGTTTGGCCTTTATTATAAGAGTTTAGTGGGGAGAAAATTCCAAGGTCCACTTTGATGTAGGAAGTAAAGAAAATTCATGAGTCAGAATGAAAAGGAGAAACAGGAGGCTGGGCAGTGGCGCACGCCTTTAATCCCAGCACTTAGGAGGCAAGGGCAGGTGGATCTTTGTGAGTTCAAGGCCAGCCTGGTCTACAGAGTGAGTTACAGGACAGTTGGGTCTACACAGAGACACTCTGTCTCAAAACAAAACAAAACAAAACAAAAAAAAACAAAAAACAAAAAAAAAAAAAAAAGGAGAAACCCTGGCTTAGTTCAAAGGGCAATCTGAGGAGCCCTACTCTTCATCACTCATGGGAATGGCCAAGATGCTTCCATGACTTATGTGGAATAAATACCTTAAACTCTTCCAGAATCTGTGGCTCAGAACAATATGTTTCTGTAAGATGTTGCAGCTTTTGAAGTATTTTCTAATTGTTTTTTCTATCAGTCCCATGAAATCAGTAGGAAAAGCAATGTCACTGCTATGCAGCTAAGAATGGTGGTTTAATCTTTTTTGCTGATGAGGAAATGAAAGTCCAGGTATTTGCTCAAAACCTCCCAGGGATCAGAAGGGATGAAACAGAATCCAGAAATTCTAACTATTTAGTTTTAGAGGTAGTATGCTTCACTTCCGAGAGAATTGAAGTTGGTTCTTTTGTTACCTGTAAAATGGGGGTGGGGGTATCCTTTTGTAGGGCTGTAGTGTTCAAATAATTTGGGATCCCTTTCTTTTTTAATTCTCCTCAAACTGAGAGAATGACATTGTGGGGAAAATTAAAGTCAGATGAAAAGCACTCAAGTCAGTTAGCCATGAAAATCAGTGAAGACGGTCTTTTCGGTGAAATTTTGAAACTGCTAAGTATCTGTTGCAGTTTCAATACATCTTAGGTGGTGTTACCCTAAGAGCTTAGATCTATGGCTTCAGTCTGAAGCTGATATCCCTAAGGTTGTTCATTTACTCTATTAAACATGAATAATGTGCTTTAACTGGGAGATAAAATATGCTTTAAACCCTAATTAAAAATGAAGATTACAATGTACTGCCCTTATCCAAAGAAAGCTAAACACAAAAGAAGTTGCCCTAGAGGTTAATGGGAAAAGAAATTGTTATCTTGATTCCTTTACCTTTTTTAAAACATTTCAATTCAAACCTAAATGGAATATTGGATTAGATCTAATGAAGGATGGCAATGTATTGAAAAATGCAGTGTGGTCCTCTCTGAATGATTTTTATTTACATGTTGGAACAAAGGGAAAAAACTTAAAATAGTAGACTGTCCACAAATACTTCTTATCACAAAGATCAGAATATGATTAGATGTATGAACTGAGATAACACAGACTGTTTCTTCATGAACATATGCATCTTAGTGGATAGGAAACACAGTGAACTGTCAATGCAACATAGATGTGTTCATCAGTCTAGCTAGTTGTTGCTTCCCATTTGGCCTGTAATCAGGAAATTAGACGTATTGACATGGAACATCAGGCTTGAGGTAGCAACACCAAATTCAAAGGAAATACCCATCTCTTTGTGCTTCAAGTCCAGCAAGAAGATATGAGGCAGGGGAAGAAGACTAGCACCAGTCTTTTTCAGTTATCTTCTGCACTGGACACTGGATCTATAGCTTAAGGGCAATTTTTCTATTATAAAGTCTATTTATTTGTACAATTCTTGTTCAATAAACACTTCAGATTCTCAACTATCCCCAGGCATTGTATAAAAGCTTGTTAATATCCATTTTTCCCACTCACTGGCAATATAATGATACATAAACACGCCTAAGTATTCGTTCATATTCCTTGACTCACATGTAGAGGTATCATTAGAGAGTCATCAACTGAGCGTGAAAAATTAATTGCAAGCATGCAAAACAATAAGACCTTAGTCAAAAGAATATTGTATATATTCATGAATATATACAATATAATCAAAGTATGGTGATTGAATTTGGTTCCTGAATTCCACTTAAGAACACATAAAATTGTTCACAGTATATTAAATGAAAAATTAGGTTTATAAAACTCTATCAGTTATACATGAATTTATTTTAGTGCCTTAAAATAATGATGTATGTCATAACTTTTTGGTTGGCTAAGGAATCCTGCTGGGTTCTCCTGGGAACTATTTATGGCTCAATGCTGTGTCATGTTGCTCCCAGGTCAACAAGGGCCTGGCTCCTATGAATGGGTTGACTATGTTTCTCCATAAATGTGGTCTTTTATCCTCAAGGAAGCTAAGCCAGCATATAATGAAGGTTTCCAATTGCATGTTTCCCATTAGCCAAAGCAAGTAGTGTGGCTAATCCCACAGCCAGTTCGGCAACGCACTTCACCAGGACCTATGCATACCCGGACAGATGACTCAATAAAAGTCATACTACACATACTCAGCTACAGGTTGTATGGCTCCTGGATGCACACTCTAAGACACACACATTTGAATATGCACAGTCTGACAGCGGTAAACCAAAAGATTGATTCATCTTGAAAAAGGAAAAAGTAACATTGAAAATATCTCTTTTTCTATTTGAACTCAAAGTTCTACAGGGAAAATGTGTCACATATTGTTTCTATTAAAGATTCCATGTTAGTTCAAATAAGCTGTGAATATATACCATTCTAACAACTGCAGAATTAGGGTGGCCAAATGCTCCAGAGCAGTGGCTCTCAACCCTCCTAATGCTTCGACCCTTTAACACAGTTCCTCATGATGTGGTGACCCCCAACCATACAATTATTTTCACTGCTATTTCATAACTGTAATTTTGCTACTGTTATGAATTATAATGTAAATATCTATGTTTTCTGATGGTCTTAGGTGACCCCTGTGGACAGGTTGCTCGCCCCACCAAAGGAGTTGCAATCCACAGGTTGAGAAACACGGGCTTAGTGAGCGAAAACATTTGTAGCCAGGCCTAACAATCAGAGTTTGATCCTCAGGACCCACATAGTGGAAAGAGAGGACCAATTTCCAATAGTTATCCTCCGAATTCCACAAAACAAATGTATGTCTGCACACACACTTACACATATAAATAAATGTAAAAATGTAAAAAAAAAGGCTTATAACTATAGAATAAGTTCAACCTTTTTAATTAAAAATTATTTTTTCATTTTACATACCAACCACTGTTCCCCCTCCCTCCCCTTCTCCCATTTTCCCACCACCACTTTCTCATCCCACCTCCCATTCACTCCTCATAGGGAGTAAGGCCTCCCTTAGGTAGTCAACATCAGCTGGCACACCAAGTTGGGGCAGGACTAAGCTTCCCCCTCCCCCACCCCGCATCAAGGCTGAGTAAGGCATCCCACCATAGGGAATGGGCTCCAAAAAACCATTTTACGTACCCAGGATGGGTCCTGGTCCCATTGCCAGGGACCCCACAAACAGATCAAACCACACAACTGTCACCCACATTCAGAGGGTCTAGTTCGATCCCATGCAGGCTCCCTAGCTGTCAGTCCAGAGTCTGTGGGCTCCCACTAGCTCAGATCAGCTGTCTCTGTGGTTTTCTTCAACCTTTGTATCTACCGCGGTGCACATTTCAGAGTGCACCGCTCCTGTGTATCTACCGCAGTGCATGTTTCAGAGTGAACCCCTCCTGTGTATCTACCGCAGTGCACATTTCAGAATGTGCCGCTCCTGTGTATCTACCGCGGTGCACATTTCAGAGTGAACCACTCCTGTGTATCTACCACGGTGCACATTTCAGAGTGAACCTCTCCTGCAGACTTTGCCATGGAAGTCTGCAGTGCTGCAAATTGCTATTTTTTTTCATCACCTTGCCAAACTTCACCCATCCATTTAGTTTTGCAGAGGTGAAAATTAGATATGACTCATACGCGCTATTCATCAAAAATTACAGTAATATTAGCATGCTTTCAGACAGTAATTAAATATACACCCTTGTAGCAAAAGCAGATTCTACTGGGGGGAGGTTACCTCACTCTCCAGCTTTGCTAGTGGAGTTTGAGCTCTGGGTTGTGCTGTCATTTTCTCAAGGTCCACCTTACTGCAAAGCATCATTTAGCAAGTTCAGGGCACACTGAAGGCTTTTGCTTGCAGCTTGTTTGATCACCCAGTTCTTTGCTGTTTGGGGCTGCTATTCAGTGGCCTCTTATACATGTGTAGGCCCTCATGAATACTGTCTGTTTGGCTGAAATGGCACAGACAGCTCTGAGCTTTGCACATCAGACTTGAAAAAATAATTAATCACTTAAGCGCCTTTGAAGTATTATACTTAAGCATTTGTGTGTTTGTAGGTAAAGAGCAATCCCAGACTCTAGCCTTGGCTTTGAGAAACTCATGTATATTTATTACCTGGTTGTCAGTGTGCAGTTTTTTTCTCCCAAGTGATGATGCTAGGTTTTGGTAAGGGAAGACACTCCTTCTAAGTGAGACTCGCTGGTGTGGAGCAGATGTGCTCTTGTCCTGGAGGCTGGGAAGGGCACACATCTCAGCAGGTGAAGCCAGTCTCTGCAGTGGTAAAAAATGAACCCGTGAGAAATTGAGTCAACTTCTATTAAAGACCCTGCTCCTTCCCTCTGCCTCCTTCCCGAGAGCCCTGCCCAGCCTCTGGGGCTGAGGAAAGATGGTTTGGGCAGAGGAAAGACTTAGATGTTAATATTTCCTGGAGCCAGAGCAGAGGCAAACAACTCTTGTTGCATTATGAAGAACTGAGGAAATGGGGCTGTTTCCAAAGCAATAAACCTCCCCTTTTAAGTCCGCTCTTTGCTTCACACTGGGTGTTTAAATCTGAGGATTTCCCAGCTCTTTACAGATGATAAACCAGGTGGAGAGAAATGTTGATCTAATAAAGTGTGCGTTGTTGACTGTGCTGCGTCAACACTTTCCTTCAGCCACATCAAAATGATTTAGGGCCTTGCTCTCTTTAAGCAGTTTCTCTCTCTCTCTCTCTCTCTCTCCCTTCAAAGCTCTGCCACTCTTCAGGCTTCTTCAGGCATTATGATTACTCTCAAGCACCTCAATTATGCAAACCCAGGAGTCTGCCAGGTTCAAGGGCATGGTCGGCCAGTTTGCCTTCAGTAGTGCAGGCCTGTCTACAACACCAATGAGGGATGACTTGTTCAAATATGGAATGCTGTGGGTAGAGCTTGCCTCAGGTTCTGAAAGCCATTTCCAATGGGAGGAACAGTGAGGGTCTTTCTGTTAGCTGTACGATCATGATTAAGTCACAAAAGAACAGAGTGGATTGTGTTAAGTGTTTAAAATCTATTTATAGATAACAGTAATGAATACAAAAACCTAGCTCAAGCGTGTTGTAATGATTAGACGGATTAATATATGAAAATCATTTTATATCAGGAGGGAGGTTGCATGACTCTGCTCCAAACACCAAGGAGGCTGTGGAAGGAAGATTCTGAGGCTTGCCTGGACACATAATAAGAACTTGTCGCAGATAATGAAACCAAGCCTAATCAAATCAAACCAAAACAGAAAAACATGCAAACACCAAAATCACTTTAAAGGTCAGGGGTTGGGGAAAAGAAAGGAAAAGGGGGAAATAAAATATATTAAAATTTAAAATGTGTAATAAAATTTAGGAAAAAGTATTATTCACAATGTTAGCAATCAATTACTATTATACTATTTCTGTGAATAGCCTCAGGCACCTGAGAGTGGTCCCTTACCTGATACCTCTCCTAAGTACGTAACTTAGAGGTCCTATCTCCCTAAGAGTATGCATGGTTGGAAGAGGCATACAAAGAAGGCTAATATATAAAAGGAAACTCAATGTTACATGAATTTAATTCATGCAGCAAATTTTTGTAAAATTGCAGAAGCGATAAGTGAGAAATGGTTTATTCTATGATGATCAAAAATTAAATGATTATCTATCAGTATATCATGAAGAGTTTAAATACATATTCATCCAGTGCATGTTCCTTTATTTTTTTCAAATCTATACTAATGTTTCCCAAACCACAGAAGGGATTCTGATATAAAGATTCTTTGAGGGTTACACTGTGTATTCTGGTAAATGCTATCAAATGACTCTGATATGAATCTATCTATCCAGTGCCAATTGGCATCTACCTATTTCAACTCACAAAGGATGTCAGGGCAGGAACTATAGGAAGGCAGAGAAAAATTAGGCTGAGAGATGGAAAATGGCCCTGTCAAGGATGTGTCCCTAATTACTGTAAGACTAAAGTTTCTCTGATGCTCACTGGCGTTCTTGCCAACTTAGGGTTTTGTTGTGTACCAGTTTCCTCTGATACTGAAACACTCCATCCTGGAAGAGAGGTCCCTGAGTGGGACAGTAAACAACTCAGAATAGCTTCAGGAAGTTCCTCAAACCCATCAGATTCACTAGTCCCCTCTCAGAACTAACAAGCAAAACTTTAAGGGTGACTCTCAGACAAGTCAAGGTGCAAAGAAGCCGCCAAGACCAGATAAGCTGCCTGGAAGATATTTAGAACAACTGAGTCTCTTGTAAAGGACACTCTCTGACCTAGAACTACCTGGAGGATGTACAGTGTGCTCCAGGTTCCCAACTTTTGTTATCTGTCACTCATGCTGGGGTGAGTTTTGTTGATGCAGCTGTCTCTGAATTCTTTCTGCTCCTGTAAGTGACCCCAATAAAACTCACTGGTTGACCAACTTGGATTTTGGTGATATCTTCAGGTTGTTTTATTGTGGGCTCCCTGTCTGGGGTGAATAGATGTATGCATAGCATCTCCCCAGGAAAAGTCTTATCACACAACAGGTTTCCAGTCTTTAGTGGTTGTTCATGTAAAAATAATCTCTGAAGTCTTTGGGGGATAGCCCACATAGAATGGAAAGAACCTTATTAGCCATTAAAGGTTTCCTGGTCTGTCTTCTCTTTGTCTTGGTCAACCCTGAATTACTGGGCTCATGTTCCTGACACTCCTTCAGGTGTCCTGTGGCATCTCTCAGTCCCCACTCTTCCTTCTAGACATACTGCATGTGTTAGGTACTAATGCCCACCTATCGGTGTGGCCATTTCCAGGTGGCACTACTGCCTCCTACTGGACACTGGAGTCCACTGAGTCTCTGAGAACTTCCAAACACCAGAGGTCTATGCTGGGTAGAATACCAAGCAGTACATGTGTGATATAGCCTGGCGCTTTATTTTAGCACAGGAACTCTGTTTTGACTAAAGCTTTGCTTCTACTTTAATTGGCCACTCTAGTTTCCTTTTCCTGTAAGAAGGGTGTTCTATGCATTGGCACATGAGACCACTTCCTAAATATAACACCAGTAGCACACACACTGACAGCAGAAATTAATAATTGGGACCTCCTGAAACTGAGAAGCTTTTGTAGGGCAAAGGACACGGTCAATAAGACAAAATGACAGCCTACAGAATGGGAAAAGATCTTCACCAACTTCACATCTGACAGAGGGCTGATCTCCAGAATATACAAAGAATTCAAGAAACTAGACATCAAAATACCAAACAATCCAATTAAAAAATGGACTGCAGAGCTAAACAGAGAATTCTCAACAGAAGAATCTCAAATGTCCGAAAGACATTTAAGGAATTGCTCAACATCCTCAGTCATCAGGGAAATGCAAATCAAAACGACTCTGAGATACCACCTTACACCTGTCAGAATGGCTATGATCAAAACCACTGATGACAGTCAATGTTGGAGAGGATGCAGAGCAAGGGGAACACTCCTCCACTGTTGGTGGGAATGCAAACTTGTACAACCACTGTGGAAATCAGTATGGCTACTTCTCAGAAAATTGGGACTCAATCTTCCTCAAGACCCAGCTATACTTTGGGGCATATACTCAAGGAATGCTCAATCATACCACAAGGTCACATGCTCAACTATGTTTATAGCAGCATTATTCATAATAGTCAGAACCTGAAATAAACCTAGTGGCCCTCAACCGAAGAATGGATAAAGAAAATGTGGCACATATACACAATGGAGTACTACTCAGCAGTAAAAATCAATAACATGAAATTTGCAGGCAAATGGATGGAACTAGAAAATATCATCCTGAGTGAGGTAACCCAGACTCAGAAGGACAAACATGGTATCACTCATAAGTGGATACTAGATGTAAAGCAAAGGATAACCAGACTACAACCAACAGCTCCAGAGAAGCTAGCTAACAAGGAGGACCCTAAGAAGGATGCATAGATTACCCAGCAAAGGAGAAATGGATGAGATCTGCATGAGCAAATTGGGGGAGGGGAATGGAGGGTAAGGGATAGGAGATGAGAACATTAGGGAATGGGAGGTTCAAGCTGGAACAGGGACAGTGTGGGAGAGCAAGGAAAGAGATACCATGATAAATGAAAACATCATGCGAATAGGGAGAAATAGGGTGCTAGGGAAGTTCCCAGGAATCCACAAGGATGACCCCACCTTAGGCTACTAGCAATAGTCATGAGCCTGAACTGATCCACTCTGGTAATCAGATTAGTGAATACCCTAACTGTCATCATAGAGCCTTCATCCAGTAACTGATGGAAGCAGATGCAGAGATCCACAGCCGGGTACCAGGCTGAGCTCCAGGAGTCCAATTGTTCAAAGAGAGGAGGGATTCTATGAGCAAGGGGCATCAAGATCATAAGGGAAAAAAATGTACAGAGATGGCCAGCCAAACTAGTGGAAACTCATAACTGTGAACCAATAGCTGTGGAGCCCCCATGGGACTAGACTAGGCCCTCTGAATAGGTGAGACAGTTGTTTAGCTTGAACTGGATAGGGGGTCCCCAGGCAGTGGGATCGGGATCCATCCCTGCTGCATGAGCAGGCTTTTTGGAGACCAGTGCCTATGGTGGGACACCTTGCGCAGGGCGGAGGGGCTTGGACCTGCCTCAGCTGAATGTACCAGGCTCTGTTGACTCACCATGGGAGACCTTGCCTTGGAGGAGGTGGGAATGGGGGGGGTAGGTTGGGGGGGAAGGCTGGGGAGCAGGAGGAGGGAGGAGAGGGGGATCTGTGGTTGGTATGCAAAATAAAAAGAAAATTTCTTAATAATAAAAAGAAAGGAAGGAAGGAAGGAAGGAAGGAAGGAAGGAAGGAAGGAAGGAAGGAAGAAGGAAAGAAAAAAGGGTGTTCTAAAACTGAATTTATGAGTAATAATAATATGTAAGATTATTATTATCATTATTCAATGCTTTCTGAACATATACATTGTCTAGGGCATGGTGCTAATCACTTTACCATGCCAATTCATTTAGTGTTTACACTCTCCATGGGACATATGTATTATTATTCCAACCTATTGATGAAACTATAGAATGTTTAGTGGCAAGTCTAAGAGCCAACAACCAGTTTCAGGCAGAGCTGATATTCCAACCATGTGTGCTGATTAGTTTCTGTCAACTTGACACAAACTAGGGTCACCTGGGAAGAGGGAACCTCAATTGCCCCCTGAGACTGCTCTGGGGGTATGTCTGATGGGGCATTTTCTTGATTGCTGATTGATGTGGGAAGGCCTAGCTCACTGTGGGTGGTACCAGGCATGGGCAGGTCAGCATGGGTTTTATAAGAAAGATGGTTGAGCAAGCCAGGGGAGGTATGCCAATACGCAGTGTTCCTCATGGTCACTGCTTCAGCACCTACCTTCAAGGTTCCTGCCTGGAGTTCCTGCTCTGCCTTCCCTTGGGAATGAAGGATAACCTATAAGCTGAATAAATGCTTTCCTCCCCAAGTTGTTTCGGTCAGTGTTTTATCTCAGCATCAGAGAAGCAAACTAGGACTCAGAGTATGCTGCCTCCAAAATGCAAGGCCCTGGGCTTTACCGCGGTTTTCCAACAGTTCCTAACTCATTGATGCTATATACAAAATGCTTCCAATAGACATTCTTTTTCTTTCTGGGGAGACATTTCACGTATGCAAAGGGCCGGAGAAGACCTTGGCATTATGTAACCTTTTCCAGTAGGAAGCCCCAGAGTCTGTTATGAAACCTATGGGTCAGCATCCCTGTCTGAACACACCCAAACCTGGCCAATCAACTGTCTCAGGCTCCAGTGCAGCTTCAGGAAAGGGCAAGACCAGGCATTTAGCCCAGCTGCACAAATTCAACCAAAGAGGTCGTGTGTCTCTTGTTTTCCCTCGCTGATAGGCTTTGGCTCTCCAGTCTCCCTGGATTATTGAAGACACCATGGAGTAGGGATGGGGGGTGAGGAGATAAAAGTGGAAATGACTCTATTCCTAGGAAGCCCAGAAGCCCAGGCACTAGAAGATTCTGTAGGGGTCCTAGGGCAAGAGCATCCTTCCCCACCTGTGTCTGCTCAGGCCGCCCGCAGGGGAGACTTAGCATGCTGCAGCTGTGCAGATTTCCATCGCTGATAAAACTCGCCTGAGAGGTATTTGCTGATGATTGTCAACAATCAAATGAATTATAGATGATGTTTGTAAACAAAGTGCTGCCTTGATGAACGATGAGCTG
Source organism: Peromyscus nudipes (assembly GCA_902168325.1). Lineage (NCBI taxonomy): Eukaryota > Metazoa > Chordata > Mammalia > Rodentia > Cricetidae > Peromyscus > Peromyscus nudipes. The sequence goes on along the minus strand of CABHPH010161411.1, from coordinate 29,552 downwards.
GCTCTGCTCTGACATGACTGCTAAGTCATTCAAAGCGCTGATTAAACCCATTACTGTAAAATAATCACCATCCATTACCTTTAATGTCGCGAACTGACAACCTAGTTAAGGCAGCTGATGGTGTCAGCAAGGTGATTTGTTGCATTGCATGTCCATCACCAATAAATCACTTCGATAAATCAATGAACAGTAGCAATAAAACAATATATTTTCATATTTCTTGACATTCAATTACAGAGTGTGTATACTGACTTATTCTTAAACACAAACACTGATAGGGAAGGATTCAGCATTCATCAGCAGTGAACACAAGATTAATTCTATTTTGGCCCGGACTGAAAGAGATGTGTACATACGTATGTGTGTGCACATGTGAGCCTTCCTGGGCTTCTCACCTGGCTGCTGGCACCAGGATGACACGTCACACTCACAATGATGGCATCAACGATGTTGCTTGTCCTGAACTTAAATAAAGGAAAGGCAATAAGACAGAGTACAAGGCGGAAGGCCAGAAGCGAGGAGACCTTAGAACTGAGCTTTGAAACAGCTGTTCAACCTTGCACAGGGTGCTTAACCTCCCTGGGACTTAGTTCTTCATCTCTAAATGGGGATAATACCCAACTAACCTTCAGCTGATAAAATACATATTTGACCCCTTTATAACTTCTCCCAAATTTAGCTTTCATTTCTCTTATTCTGTAGCTATTACATTAACTTCTTAATTCTCTCATTTTAGATTCCAAGGGCTTTTTCCAGTTCTAGAGGTCTCACAGCAATTAAATCTTAGCTAACTTAATTTTTAATATAGCAATATTTTATGTACTGAATCTTTCCTAATTCGCTGACATGTTAGCTAGCAGTTAACTTTGTTCCAAGCAGTAAGCTAGGCTCTGTGAAGACATTAGTGAAGAAATGGTTTGCCATCTCATGCTAGAAACAGAAACAGAGGAGAAAAAGGAACTGAAGAGAATCTGTGTAAAACCCATCATCTAGATATTAGTCTCCCAAACACCTAAAAAAGGTTTTCCTTTAACCATTATGATAGAAAATTATTAAATTACACTGGGCACTCTGAGTCTTCAACTCAGTTAGACAAGCATTTTTCAGAAATCTGTTAGGCTAAAGGGACTGTGCAGGTTGATTCCATAAGTAGACTGCAGGCCTTCTGAAGTTCCGGCTTTGCAATAGATAGGGGGAAAGAACAGTGATAATAAAAGAAGATAAGATGGAGTTTATAAAGAGAAAAGAAATTTAAAAGCTGCATTTGAATTGACAAAGGTAAAGCACCTATACAGGTTCTCATTATAGATGGTTCTGGAAGAATGAGGAAAATGTCAGCAGAGACAGTGACATGATACGAAGTAGATGAACTGATTGTTCAGAAAATGAAGTGCCCAAGAATGAAAAACACAAAAGCAAAGATCAGAATACAGAAAAGCACGGAGCCAGGCATGTGGCACTTTCCTGTGATCCCAGGACTTGGAAGGTGGAAACAAGAGGACCAAGAGTTCAAGGCCAGCCTGGACTACATGAGACCCTACTGCAAGAAATTCACCCAAAGAAAAAAGGGAAGGGAGGAAGGAAGAGAAAGATCTCTTCCAGTATGGAGACATCCAGCTTCAGTGGCTGTGTTAGAGATTCTGTTATCTACAGCAATGAACTCACTTCAAACACACTAGGGCCTCAAAAGTTTAACCCTTGCTCATACAGCATCTCCAATTCGAACTCAAGTCCACTTTGTAGCCACACAATGTGAAATGTGAAACTTCTCTTGTTGCTACAGGAAAAGAATAAACAAAAAAAAAAAAAAACCACGAAGAATTCACCCTGTTCATCTATGCTGAGGTGTAGCAGTAACACGTGTCTTTTCTGCAAAGAGCTAACTAACCAGAACTAGCCACTCAGTCTGCCCAACTCCAAGGAGCTGATGATAAAGGAAAGGCACAGATTGGGTGAACACCACAATATTTTTCCTGGATGAACTGTAAAAATATGTACAATAGGTGTGAAAGGATGTCAGCCACTTCTACCTGTGAATATCAGAATGAATGGTTTGCAATTCCCTTAAAAGAGACAGGGGTGATATTGAAAGCACATGCCTAGGGTAACAACCTGATGGAGTTGACTGAAAATCCAGCTGTTAACCAGAGCTGAAGATGCTTTACTGGATACATTCTGCCTTACTCAGAGAAGAGGGATCACTGAAGCCTGCATTCATGCCAAGAATGAAAGAAGAGGCTGTGAGGAAATTCTGAAGGTAAACTCTAGATGAGACCTTCCACTGAATGAGGAACCTGAGAGACAGAGATAACATGGAATGCTTTGATCCAATGGCGGAGTATCAGTGTGTCATTGTACGGGTAGTCCAGAGGACACTCCATCCCTAGCATGTCAGTTAGCATGGTAAGAAGCTATATTGAGCCAGCAAGCCAAGCAAAAGCCAAGAAAGAGAGTTTGCTAATGTTTGCTTTGAAATCCATTCAAAAGTCGTCTATGGTTTCTAACAGGCCACTCTAGCACTTGTATATGAACACTACACACTTCATCACTAAAAAGACATCATGTTCCCGAAACATCAGCAAACTCAGTGGTTTTCAAAGGCTAACAAGGCATCTTATCATTCATCAACAGTTACTGGTATGGCGGAGGATATAGCTCAGTGAAGGAGTGCTTGCCTAATGTGCATGAAACCTTAAGTGCAACCTCCAGGATGGCAAATAACAGTTAATAGTAATAATACTAACAGCCAGTAATTATTAAGTAATATTCTTTGAAGTTTTTATTACATAGTAGAAGTAGGGTGCCTATGGTCTACCTTTTGCTCTAAACGTCAGAATTTACGCAAATTATTTCATGATTCTGTATTCAATCTCATGACACAAAATGCGTGTTCCCCTCTGATGCCACGTCTGACAGTGTGTGGGCTTTTCTCCTTGTCTCCCTTGCTGCCTACTCTGGCATATATTGTCCATTTGATTCTGTCTCTTCCACTGGAAGGTCAGTTCCACGACAAAGGAGATGTGTTTACTCATAAATGTTCAGTGTACAGATGTAAGTAATCACAAGAACAATACTGCTAAGCGAGGCCTCCTAATCGGACTAGCAACAAATTGGATGCACGAGCTGAATCTTCAAGACTACTTGACCAGAACATGCATTTCCCTGACCATCACTATATTTCTATGCCACCGCTTCAGATATCCGTGTGATATTCCAGGACAGCTGTCTCTTATGTGTGCAGCTGTGTTTCCCATTGCAGATTATTTTTCTACTATCATTCATCTATAATAAATGATCTGCACACACAACCTTGCATTTTCACATTTTTTCCTATGTAAGACTACAAGAACACTATAACAACTTGAGCAATTAAACCCGATTTTACCAGAAAGGAAGAATCCATTTGTGTTCCTCTTAAATGGCTTGATAGATGGCCTGAGAATTGTCGAGACTACGGCTTGTAACATAAACTCTGCAAACCTTTGGTCGTCTGCTTTGAAGCTTCTGGGCCAGTTGTTGAATCCTGTCTTAGTTCCCATATTTGAAAACAAGTATGATAATACAATTTGTCATAGAGCCATTCTGAAGTTTCAGCATGAAAATATATCTAAAGTGCAAACCTGCATCTGACACATACACACACTAAATAAAATTTAGCCATTTTTTCAATGTATGACACTATCTTTTTCCCCATACTTTTCTCAACACTAGATATTTTTCTTATATAATCTCAAAGTGAAAAATACAACTTTTAATCAGTTAAATTAGTGTTTATTTGATCACTGATGGCAATGAATATTATTTCTTATGGTTGTAATTTCATTTTTTCAGTTGGGGTTATCATCTTTTACTGGCTCACATAATTTCTTCAATTATTAAGGAAATTAATCCTTTATCTCTGCTTTGTAGATATTGAGGAATACATGTTAATATTATGGAAGTGAAGCTCTTAAAAGCTCTTTCCAGACCGTGACTTGCCTTTTAATTGTGTCTGTGGATTTATTTGCCTCATAAACTTGAAATTTTTATGTTATCAACTTGATCAATACTTTCCCTTATGAGCTATGCTGCTGGGAATGTGTCTAGGCAGTTCTCTTTTAGCAAGGGTAAGATAATTATTTAATTATTTATTCTAATGCACTCAAGCTTATGTTATTTATATTTAAAACTTCAGACCATCTGGAATTTATTTTGGAACTGTGCAGTGAGGGTCTGGATTTTTTTTTTTTTCACATGCCAGTTCAGCTGATTGTGCTGTCTGCTCCTAACTTCTATTCTTTGCTTTGTTCTACCGATGCACTAAGAAAGAACCAAAGGCATCAGGAATAAAAAGTCAGCCCACTTAATTAAGTTCAGATCATTACTGTATAGGGCAATCTAATATATAGGCCCTGTCCTGACCTCTCTGAGTCTGTAATAAGGCAGATGGGCTGTGTGCCACTGCTGCCCAGGTTACACTTCCTGTTCACTTTAGCCAAACTTAGTCTTCAGGCTAATGCTGCCTTAAGAATTAAGGGCGGTGGTGGTAGCGCACGCCTTTAATCCCAGCACTCGAGAGGCAGAGCCAAGCAGATCTCTGTGAGTTTGAGGCCAGCCTGGTCTACAGAGTAAATTCCAGGAAAGGCACAAAGCTACACAGAGGAACCCTGTCTCAAAAAACAAAAAACAAAAAACAAATAAATAAAGAATTCCATAAGTTCTCTAAGTCTTTCTACCATAGAACACACATAGAATCCACCCAGTAACAGCGACCTCTGTGGAGAAATTGCAGAAAGAGTTCCTAAGAGTATGTAAGACTACCCTAATAGACATCTCTGCTTTGAAAATACTCTCTTCCCTAAGTCTGTTCTTTCTATTATCTCAAGTGATACAGAAGGAATATTCAAACATGACTATTTGAAGCCAAAGTTCAATGTTTTAAAACACAATTTATTTTAATTCTTGTTTTTTTTTTTTTCCTTTCATTCTTAGAATTAAATCTTTCCAAAGATTTCTCCCAACATTGTAGTAGTAGTAATTTATCTGAAGGACTATTTGGGGTTTCTTTCAGGTTCTGTGGTTTTTGGACTCCTCAGTCATACTCTCTTCTCCCAGTGTGTATGCTCAAAGAACCCCTGTCACATTGAGGCATTTGATCACTGAGAGGAAACATTATTCATCAAATGGTCTTTTCCAGAACACCCAGCCCTAAGCCTTAGAGTCAGACATTTGAACATTTTCTATTGGTTCATAAATGCAGGTTCTGATGACTAGCTGGCCTTGGGTGACATATCCCTTATTATTAACCCTTTCTCTCTGGAAGTTTTATGCTTGCTTAAACTCATCTATTTGGTTTTAATTCTTGATCCAAATTTGACTTAGACACTTGATACCAGCCTTTGTTGGTATCAAGGTCTTGTCGATTTAGATCTGTTCTTCTGCATTGGAAGCATCCTCATCACTGTCAGGGTAGCTTGTTCATCCAGTGATCCTGCTTCCCGGAAGGGAGATGATGGATTACCTGAATTGCTGCCTGCTGTGAGTAGTGAATGGCTGATGGCATTGCCATATCAGCTTATATAAACAAGGTTCATAAATCATACTTTATTTCACACAGTCATCTCTTTTTATCACTTTTATTCCCTCATTTAGGTTTTACTCATGATGTTTAAATATCCTGAATGTCTTTTCCGTGTTTTCTATTTCCAAATTATGACCATTTATTTATGTGCTATTAAAATCATATCTTCTCCATGAATGGTATTCAGACTTTCTTTTCCTTCCTTCCCCCATCCCCTTCATTTCTCCCTTCCTTTATCCACCCTTCCTTTCTGTCTTCCTCAGTTCCTTCCTTTTCCTATCTTTCTTCTTTGTCATCCTTCCTTTGTTCTTTCCTGTCTCCTTTGTCCCCTTTCTTTTCCTTCATTTTAGGACACCAACTCCTACTCTCGTTAAAATACATCTTTAACAACTTATACGTCCATCTTCCTTGTGCGGTTATGTGATGTGTGAGTCCTGTTCCTCTAGCTAGGTTAGAATCTCCATAAGGGCAGCTCACACATGCTCTGTAATTCTCACAAAAGCCAGTTTGGTGTTGAGTGCTCAATACATATTGTCCATGGGTTTCTAGAAGCTCCCGTCTCCTGCATGGTGGCCTCCTATAATTGGAACTGACTCTTGGAGGTAAGATTCCCAGTGTACTCTTTCTGTCCATGTTGTGTAGCCTTAAGTTTCTCTGATCCTACCTGGCCCCTTGGTCCTACAGCCACTTATAAAATAATCACTCAGAGGCTGATATTAATTACAAACTGTATGGCCAATGACTTAAGTTTCTTGCTAGCTAGCTGTATCATCTTAAATTAACCCATTTCTATTAATCTATGTTTTGCCACATGGCTGTGGCATTACCAGTCTGCTGGCATGTTGCTCCTTGGGTGACGGGCTGGCATCTCTCTCTCCTCTCCTTTCTTCTCTCTGTATATTTGCTTGGATTTCCCACCTGCCTCTAAGCTGCCTTGCCATAGGCCAATCAGCTTTATTTATCAATGAATCAAAGCAACACATATTCACAGCATTCAGAAAAACCATCCTAGTAAATTCTATTATATTCTTTACATTCCTTACTTTCTCCCAACCTTCCTGGTGACTATAGTTAAAAACATACTTGTTTCACTAGGAATGCTTATTAGTTAGATTCAACTTAAATCTTAAGGTCTTAGCATTATTTCATTATTTTTCAATAAACTTTAGCCGTCGATCATTAAACTGTTGTTGAAAACACCACACACTTCAGACACAGGACTGAGAGGACTTGATCTAGAGATGGCCATGAAGCCTCCTTTCTGAGGACTGGCTCTCATGGTATCAGAAGGAGCTGTGCAAGTTTCCAAGGGAGAAAACCAAGCACTGGTTTCACCCAGCTACAAACCAAATCAATGACCAGCACAGCAAGATATTCCCAAGGAGACAAGTGGAGCAAGAATCTTAAAAGTTCTTATTAATAAAATCAAACCTGAGCCAGGTATTGGGGTGAATGCTGGAAGATCAGAGAAGCAGAACAAGCCACAGCCACCTCACCTTGCCAGTTCCTCAGCTGATTCTGTTTCCTCAGACTGGATGCCTCTCAGCTGAAGTGTGATGCTCAAAAGCCTGAAAGCTTAACCAGCTCTAGTTCCTGGTCCCCACACCTCAGAAATATACCTTTCTGCTTTCTGCCATCACTTCCTGGGATTAAAGGCATGAGTCACCATGCCTGGCTGTTTCCAGTGTGGCTTTAAACTCAGAGAGATCCAGATGGATCTCTGCCTCTCAAGTGATAGGATTAAAGGTGTGTGTGTGGCACCATTTTCTGACCTCTATATCTAGTGGCTGTTCTGTTCTCTGACCCCAGATAAGTTTATTAGGGTGCACAATATTTTGGGAAACACAATATCACCACAGACAAGAGTGACACTTAAATATCTTGGAACAACAGCCACCTGATTGGACTTAAAGCCCACTCAACAGGAGGGAATTCACTGCTGGTATTGTCTATTCAGCCTACTGCCTGCCCATGGCTAATGAGTTCATGGACCCTAGAGGAGAACCACTTTCTTAAGTCAGAGTAATTTCTAATTGCATTTTAACTACTTACCTTTACACCCACAGACAAGTGAAGATACCATCCCTTATCAAAGAAGTTTATTTTGTTGCAGACAGAAACAATTATAGAAAGCCACAACTGGTCAAAATGTAGAGAACAACTGACTGTAGGGTGCCCATCCCCAATTAATAACTTTACAACACAACCTCTACGCCTAAGGCTCTGAAAACACCGTGGAAGAGAGGGCAGAAAGGCTGAAAGAGCCAGAAGACCAGACTATCAGCTGTGAGATGGTCTCCTCTAAAATAATAATAGGATAGTAAGTGGGGATGGGGAAGGGTAAGGAAGAGTGGATGGATTTAGGAAGAGTTGGAACAGAGTAGGGAGTGAACACAATCAAAATACACTGTATGGAATTTTCAAAGAATTAAGGAAACATTAATTAACACATGAAATAAATTATTTTAAGAAGAAAAGTTGAGAAGGTAAAATTGGATGAACCTCAATATATTGATAAACAAATTGTCCTACTATGGCTGTGATGAAACACCATGACCAAAAGCAACTTGGGGAGGAAAGGGTTTATTTGACTTACACTTTAATATCACTGTCCATCACTGAAGAAAGTCAGGATAGGATCTTAAACAGGGCAGGAACCTGGGACAGGAGCTGATGCAGAGGCCATGGAGGGTGCTGCTTACTGGCTTGCTCCTCATGACTTATTTAGGCTGCTAAGAACCCAGGACCACCAGCTCAAGGGTGGTACCACCCACAATGGGCCCCCCCCCCCCCCCCAATAACTAAGTAAGAAAATGCTACAGCTTGATCTTATGGAGGCATTTTCTTAGTTGAGATTCCCTCCTCTCAGATGACTAGCCTGTGTTAAGTGGACATAGAACTAGTCAGCATATAAATGGAGGTCTGAAATTTTCAAGTAATATTTCCAAGTCCACAAGTCCACAATAACTAGCAAAGAGGAGACCAGCACAACTGGCCTAGCCTAGAGCAGGCAGTCTCCAGAGTGACCGATACTTTTTTCATAAGTTCCACTGACCCTCATCTACTGTAAGACCAAGTCACACTCAACAATCCTTCCACCTGAGAAACGAGATACACGTAGAACTGTAGCAGTGTCTCCAACCCAATCACAAACTGGTTCTGTAGGGTGAGTGATTAGAGACTTCTGAATCTCGGGGTATGATCTGTCTATTCACTCACTAGCAGATACTCTTGCAATTGAACCAAACTTTAAATTAGGTAGCCATGTCAGATTTTTGATAGAAGTCCTGGTGTCCCTTTTGACTGCTTGGATATGAGGCTTGGGTTTGAAATTAGTCAGGGAGCGAAAGTGGCAAGGGTGCTTTGGCTCTTTACAAAATGCAATAAAGTCCTGGGATGGTCGCCAAGAGCCCTGGCAAGCAAGGCCAGACACGGGCATAGAGTAGGGGATTATACTGGAGCCATATTAGTGCCATCTAATTGCTACTTTAGCTTTCTCTTTCAGTCCTCCGTGGTGTCTTGGCAGAAACTCGGTGCTTCCGACAGAAGAGCAGGCGCCAAGTGAATTTACCATCAGTTTGAATTTGTTTGTGTCTGAGTTGGTCTGAAACCTAGCCATGAGAAATCGTTCCCTCTACATCTCTGCCACTGCTTCAGATGTTCCAGCTGCTTGCAGGTCATCTTGCTGCTGATGCCAGTTGCCCTGGGAACTGGGAATGATGACTGATCAAGTCCCGAGAGTGCAGTCTTGGGTCAATTGCTAATAGATTTGTATGCACTCCAGAGACTGGGGCATTGGAAATAATATTTAGATATTATACTGAGAGAAACGCATTTTTAAATCCATTTGGTAGGTAATGAGACTAGAACACCAGGATTTAAAATGTGATGCTTATTTGTAAGAAGGACTCCTCCATCTCTCAGGTATCTTCTTGACTATTTTCCTGTAGGTCATCTACATGAAGTCTAGTAGACTCTCAAAGGAAGTTCTCGTGGGTGAGAGCAAATCCTCCCAAGCCTGTCAGCGTGAAGAGCAAGAGCACCTGAGTGTCAGATGAGTCAAATAGACAGAGAATAGGTTCTATGAGCTGTAGATAAACTTCCTTTCAGAGTGGGAAGAGCTACAGTCTTGCCTCTTGAGGCTTAAATACAACTTGTTAAGCTACCATTACTCATAAGGTCTGGCCTTGCTGGGGTATGGTGGTGTATACCGGTAGCCTCAGCATTCAAGAGGTAGACTGTTGTGTGACTCTTTTCTTGGGAGTTGTGAAGACATGTCTATTCAGACTGGCACTGATGGCAAACTAAAGAAATCAGTCTACACAAGTGTAGCTTGGTGAACCACTGAGTTTATTACTGTTATTAACAGGAGCAAAAGTGACTCTCTTTTAAAAGTGGTATGGTCTTACCAGTTGCTAAATATGGATAACCAAATTTTAAAATATAAACATCACATACCTAACTCAAGGAATACCTTCTGTGATTGAAAAAAGATAACTGAAAGTCTCTGAAAGGGATTTATCTCCTCTGTATTATTCTGAAAATGATCATTCCATCCATTTATCGTACTATCTCTCTACAGGATGCTAGAATTACGTTTATGTCTTTCTTCAGGGAGTTCGATGCAAAACCTCAAAAATCAGCATTTTTCCTATCATCTGTGCTACAGAATTGGTAGAGGAGGGAAGAAAAACCTCAAATTTAGAGTCTGACTTCCCAAGCATTCATCATGTGGAGCGGAAATGCTTCGATGTGTCTTCTGTTCTGTTTACACCAGTGCCGTGGGTGGCAGAGCTCTCTCATCCCACACTCCAAACATTTCACTTAGTGGCGGCGTGAACAGCATGAATGGAGCTGGAGAGAAGAGCAAAAGAGTTGCCTCAGATCCTCCATCAGCTCTAGCCTTTCCGGTCCAAACATCTCACATCATGGGACACTACCCTAGACTCAAATATTGTCTTGAAAAAGAGGTAAGGACCAAGATGTGATATAGAAATACAGGATATAGATATGATAGGATAAAAGGGTAAATTATTGAATCTACTTTTAAAAAGCAACAACTTGTTTAAAATGTTTTACATTGCTATGGATTTTAGTTTATTGATACAAATTTAAAGTCAATTTTGTTATACTGTATGTATATTTCTACTCTCATTTAAGGTATTATGTTTATATAACTCATTTAAATTGTAATGGATAATTAAGAAATACAGATTAATAGTCATCTATGATAGTCAAACTTATAGTCATGTTAGTTAAGTTTTCTAGGTATACATAGATATATTTCAATTAGGTAGGTAATCTTCAAAAACTTCAAAGACCTACAAAATATGGCATTTAAAATGTTTTAAAAACTTAGGCTTTCTGGACAGTAAGACACGTCTGCTCCTGGAAGCACCAATTTACTTCAAGGCGAAAGATGGGCATTGAAGACACTCCATATGGAGTTTTCTTCTTGGCAAAAATAGCCATTTGGACAAGAAACTGTTCTTGCCTGGACTGCTTGACAAAATGTTGTATCAACTGGACATCCTGGATCCATAGGAAGGTGACCACTGAACTTTGCAAGGCGAAATGATTCTTCAAGTTCCTGCTTTGCAGAGGAAACTGCAAGACATTCTACAGGACACAGAAAAAAGTGACTGAAAGACTCTAGGTCTATAGGCTGAAGAATGGATGCCCCAACATTACAGAGGAACTTTTGATGACTGTCCAGGTAGCCAGCTGTCTCTTTCAGTTTAGATTTTTGGAAGTTACTTACAATGCTCTTCCTGTTTACTTAGGTAATATTATATCCTTCTGGGGTCTTTGATGTAGTTGAAGACTAGATAGTTATAGTTATAGTTTTCCTTAGTTATGATAAAAGATAAACTAGATATAAAACTTTAGACTCACAAATATAGGATAGATAGAACATTTTCTTTAATTTTGCCAAATACAAATAGACTAGATATTGTAACTATAATTCTTGCTTGATAACTGTTCTATTATATGTAATTTTACTATGTTAAAATTAAAACCTCCCTTTTTGTTTAGACAGAAAAGGGGAAATGCTGTGGGATAATGCATTTGTACACTGGTTTAATAAAATGCTGATTGGCCAGTAGCCAGGCAGGAAGTATAGGCAGGATAAGTAGACAAGGAGAATTCTGGGAAGAGGAAGGCTGAGTCAGGAGTCACCAGCCAGACACAGAGGAAGCAAGATGTGAAGGCAGAACTGAGAAAAGGTACCAAGCCACATGGCTAAACGTAGATAAGAATCATGGGTTAATTTAAGTGTAAGAGCTAGTCAGTAATAAGCCTGAGCAAATGGCCAAGCAGCTATAATTAAAATTAAAGCTCTTTATAAAAGGCTGCAGGACTGTGGGTGAGAGATTTGTCCCGACCACGGGCCAGGCGGAACACAGAAAAACTTCTGACTATAAAGACAAGGTAATCATGAAATAAAACAGAAGAAAGAAACCTGAAATTTCACAAATTTCTCATCTATTTTCCATTTGGATTCTGTGCTCTCTTAGCTGACAACCATTCTCCCTGCATTCCTCTCAAACCAACTCTCAGCTCCAGTAAGTCCAAATGGAACAGGGATGTACTGAGACTCAACCAACCTGAGATTTCAGCTCCAACATTAAACTTATTTGTTTAAACCAATAGGTTAGTCACTTGAACTCTACCTTGACTTCATAGAATCGAAGTTTCTATATCAGCTGAGACTTTTTGGCCAAAGCTTGCCAGCTACCTGGCTACATCTTCAGTCTAGAACACAAATTGTCATTCGGACAGAACACTTCCTGAACTAAAAAGTTTAGCGATGACAGTGTGAAAGAAATGTGATCCCAATGTGGCCACAAAGAAGGGAACAGAAGAGAAGTGCTGTCTTGGGGGAACAGAGGCTTATGGGTGCAGACAAGTTTATGAGGTACAAAAGCATCTTGAACGTGTCTTATCTCGGTATCTTCTGTAAAATGTAGGTTAATATTCATTTCATAGGATCATAATGAGAACTAAATATGATGCTGTGTGTGAAGCTTGGGAAAGCCTGGCACAGAATGCAATCACCAGGGTGAGGAAGGCCGCAAGATTAGCACTGTAGGGCATGTTTTGGAATGAATAAACCATCAGTTCCTAGTAGAACCAGATGTTCAAGGAAGATGGGTGACAAGATTAGAGAGTAGGTTGGATCAGATGGCAGGGACTCCTGCGTTCCTGGCTGAGGTGGCCTGACCTAAAGAACTACAAGTGACTCTTACAGTTGAATACATTAACAACAATCTTAGGAGAGTTTTATGTAACAATATAGATGTTTGGAGTTTGCCCACAATGAAGATGACAAGGGAGAATTTAGACACTCCCCTGTATTGTTTTATAGGTCAAATACTTTCAACATTTCTTAGCAAGGGAATATATGCATTAGAATATACTTTTAAAGAATAAAATTTTCATCCACTATGCCAAAATATAAATAATAAAATTTTAACATAAATTTATACCAGGAATCTATGCACCGAGCACCAACCATTTAAAAATGGTCAACCAACAGAACTATGAAGAAAGGACTCGGTCACTATGGTTATGGCCCTGTTTTCATGGAAGAGATATATTAAATAAGTGTGATTGTACATTACATGTCGTAGGGCAATAACACACATATATTGCATGTTTTAAACAAATTATGAAGACGGACTATAAACAGCTATGTTAACAAATGGAGAATTTGGTATATTCTGCTACAGACTGATTGACTGAGGCTTTAACAGCCCCAATATGATACGATGATACCCGTGACTGTGAGAGGTTTTCAGGTGAGGTCCTGAGGGCTTCATCCCCTGCCCCTCTGAAACAGAAAAGGGTGAACGTCTGTATAGAGGATGTGAGCCCTCACCAGAAGCCCACCATCCATATCCTTATCTTGGATTGCCAGCCTCTCAAGCTATGAGAAAATAAGTATCTGTTATTTAACACCCAGTTCATGGTATTTTGCTATGGCTTCCTGCATTGACAAATACACACTCTCAGAAGTTTGTATCCTTGATATCTATTCCTCTATTCAGCTCTAAAGGCAAAACAGGATTTGGCCCTCTCATAATCTCTAGAATTGACCCCTGAATGATGATAGTCAGTTCAGGGTCAGCTCTCTTCCTGCCTGTACCAATTGCTTCTCCCATATCTGAGTTTACCGCTTAACTTCATCTTTCCTTGGCATTCAAGTATAATTCTTACCACTTATCTATTTTCAGGTGTGCATTTAAATGCTAGATGTAACTTGGTCCCTAAGAATGTTCCTTCTGCTGTGTACCTCATACACACAGGTCAGCATATACTGTTTGAGTTGACTAGTTGAGAATGTGAGAAGAGAAGCTCCTTTTTTGAGCTAGAATGTGGACAAGTTGGTGTGGCATGAGATAGCAAATACTTCTTGGAGATCATTTAAAAATGGAAAACAAATCAAAGATGTTTAAATCTTTAAAGAAAAGAGGGAGAAGCTGTTGGCCATCTAGGAAAGAAGACCCCAGTGTGAGGTGAACTTGACACTAACTCTGATAGTTTACTGAGTTAAAGTGATCCCAGAGAAAAGTCAGTTGTCGCTGTTCAGTTGATTCAAGTCTCTAAACCAAAGGAGGAGAGTTAGACAGTTAAATGTCAAGTTAGTGCTACTGACTCCGAGTCCTGATGCCTTTGCTGAGTGAAGCCCTTGGGACATCTCCACCTGCCTGTAGCTAAAGCCTCTAAGCAGTCTCTTGTCACTGGCTTTCCTTTCCAAATCATTCTCCACAAGGTAGGCAGAGTCATATCTATACATACAAATGAGATGTTTATAAATAGAAATCACGTCATACAATGTACAAAATATACCAGTGGTTTTCTTATGTTCAGATCCAATCCCTTCACCATGACTCATATCTACTCAAGTCCCTGGCCCTGTGTGATTACCACACTTATTGTCAGTGACCTGCTACTCTGGGACCCTTAAATATTTAAACTTCCTGGTGTTCCTGCATTAGCCCGTGCTGAGCCTGCTCAGCTGAGCTCTTCTTTCACGTCCTTACTATCTGCCTACTTTGTTCTGTCAGGTTTCAAATGTGCAGACCACTTCCACAGAGAAGATTGGCAATAGGCAGTCTGTCACGTGACTTCCTGTCTTCCTCTTCTGTGGGACTTTTTGAAACAGCATTATTTCATTTCTGGGAAGGATGTATCCTTTTTTTTGTTTGCTTGTTTGCCATTATAATAATGGAATCCAATCCAGTATCCTATATACAGTTGGTAATAGAGTATTTTTTAATCACTTAATGGATATAGAGATGGATGGGGTGATGGACAGTTGACTAGATGGGTGGTGGGTGAATGAGTGGGTGGATGATGGGTGGGTAGGCGGATGGATGGACAGATGGGTGGATGGATGGATGGATGGATGGGTGGATAGAAGGATGGATGGATGGATGGATGGATGGATGGATGGCCAAAGGCTGAATAAACAGCAATCTCAAGAAAATAAGTTAGAATTTTTTAAGTTGAAGTTTAGACTCTTTGGGAAATTAACAGCACCTTTGCTGGACCAGTAAAAAGTTCTCCAGTACCTGTGCTTGCCCCTGCTTACCTACCTCCCTGCATCCCTGTAGTACCAGAAGTCTCAATACTACAGTTGACCTATTTTTTTGTTTCACATGATTTTGTTCACTGCTCCATCTCTAGCTCATAGAGCTGTGTCCAACATTTAGAAATTGCTTGATATATTTCTGTCTCATTAAACAAACCTTGATGGCAAAAACTATGCCAAATATCTCATAGGTATTTTAAGAAACCAAGTAGCATGTGAAAACATAAATTGACATTAATGGATCTTGTCACCAATTCTTAGAAATGCAAACATATTAAAAATCCTCCTAAATTACAAGATTTTTCCATCATATATATATATAGGCCGATAAGTATCATTTGACAGTTTCTTGATGTCTCAGGATTTTTGATGTGAACATCATTTGTTTGATTTTGTCTCTAAGGAAGGAAAGGAGGCCCATAAGCAAGTGTGGCTATCACAGTGTCCCCCAAACCATGTCTACCAAGTAACCCGGAGCATACAAAATGGAAATTCTAAGACGATCAAGCAAACGGTTTTTTTTGGGAAAGACAAATAGATCAAAATGTGAGCGCAACTTTTATTTTCCCTCTGAAGACAGGACACAGATAGTGAATTCCTAAAACGGCATGGCTTTCCCATCCTTACTTAAACTTACATACAACTAAAAAAAGAAGTTGCTCTCTCTGCTTGCGGCTTCCTGCTGTCACTTTGCAAAGGATTCTGGGAAAGTACCCTGCCAAAAGCGTTGTGTGTGAAGGCAGAGGAGGCTGACTCTGCATTCGAGGTTGGCCACTACCAGAGGTTGGGTGAGAATTCAGTCAGATCAAGTACCATGCTTGCACAGCTTCCCATGGCAAGCATTCTCATTCCCCTCTTAGTGATTTCTGCCCCTCCCTTGTCTGGGGGAGGTGTTAGGCTTCCTTGATTGTTCTATGTCCTGTGTCGTGAACAACCCCTTGGAAAGAATTTATTAATTGATTCAAAGTTATTGAATCCTAAATTTACTAACCTCGCGGTTGTCTTTCTAGAGGTATTTGTATCTGTAAAGAAGGTGATTAATGCATTCATCCACAAGCAGGTCTTTAATACTAGACTATCAAGTACCATAGTGAAAATGTGGGTGCAGTTTGCTTAGGGTATTGGTTTGCTCATTGCTGTATCAACTGAATCATCAAGGAGATGCTGGCTCTGCCCTCATGCAAGGCAAAGACTTGAACCGCATTTCTCAATGTGTATAATTAAAACTTATGTGCTCATATCTCTGATATCTCAGATACATATCTGAAAAAACTTCCTTCAACTGTAATATGGTAAAGCTTAGCTGATGCATTTCCTACCAGGAAAATCATGTAACTGCTGTGTCTTTATATAGCTGCATCTCATTCTGACTTATTGAAGGATTTGAGCTTTTCATAGAGAGGGTTTTAACAAAGCCACTTTAAGCCCTTTTTAGATTTGAAATGATCAAAGCATTGGCAGGACTCATAAGAGATAGCACAGGGGTTGCCATGTGAACGTCTTTTAACAGTGGAAGTTTGCCCCCGTCCAAAGAGAACACTCTGCCATTTACCAGGATTTAAGGAGGAGACCCAAGTGCAAGCATGGTGTAATTTTGAAAGGTCCCTTTGAAAGCGGGTATTTCTATACCCAGTGCAAGGAGGCACCGGTTTAGCTGAGAGTCTGCAGGAGGCATGTTTTCCATTTTTGTGACCATTAGAGGATGATTCCCGGAGTGGAAGCTGAGTTCGGAATCCTAAGTTTCCCCTGAAAGTAGAGTATCTTTTCGATAAACTTTTAACAGCTAGCTTCATATGGGTGGTGAATTTTACAAAATATACGGGATAAAAAATGAATAATCTTATAATTGTAGCCCCCAAGGAATAAGTTTGGATTGTAGGGTGAAAGGGGAGATAGCTTCATTTGTCTGTTATTAGTGTCTCTTTAAGGAAACGATATAGATGACATCTTCTGAAGTGGCTTCAAATGATTTTCACGTCCTGGTACTCACATACTTGTGCAATCCCTCCCTGCTTGAATGTAGGATACATGTAGTGACTTGATTCTATTTCTAAAAATATAGGAAAATGTGTGAGTTGTCACCTCTCAGACTTGGTAGTAAAACACTGAGATACAACCCCACCTCCAAGCTGCCATTTTGTGGTTAAGAATTTGACAAAGGCCTTGAAGCAGAAGACTCAGCTAGGTCACCCAAGATCCCTGACCCATGGGAGCTGCAGTGTTAAGTCACCAAGTTCAGGGTGGCTTGTTAGCTCTAATCTATAAGTGTTTAAAAAGTATTTTAAAAATAAAACATATTTTCTTATTATAAGAATAGAAAAAGTAAAAAGTGTGATATGTCTATAAACTATAAAATAGTCTAAGGTTGAAGACTATTTTATCACATGGAAATATCTATCTAGTCACCTGTGTGACTTCCAAATAAGAGTAAATCAACTCATTTAGAAAACCATGACACAAAGGACATAGAGCATCTAGATAATATAAAACATATAGATTCCCTCCACCCAATGCCATAGATAAGTTTGGATCTTACTCTTAAAGAACTCTATTCATTTTTTGTCAATGAGTATTCAGGGAAGCAAATAGGAGTCATTCTACAAGCTCATGCAGAGAGAGACTTAAAACAATAATCAAAAGTCGGGCTGAGGGTAGGGCTTAGTGAGTAAAGTGCTTGCTGAGCAAGAGTGGGGAGTAGAGTGTGGATATCGAACCTATATAAGATCCAGACAGGGTAGCAGGGGCTGTAATCTCAATGCTCCTGTGGTGAGACAGGAGACGGAGACAGAATTCCTGGAAGCTTGGGCCTACATAGCCTGGTGTACGCAGTTCCAAGCAACAAGACATCCTATAACAAGACAGAAGGCAAGAACCCATGTGCAGTGTTGTCCTCTGACCTCCATGTGTGCCCTGTGGCACAGGCACACCTGCACTCATTCTTGTGAGCATGCATACATGCCACAAGATTAAAGACAGTGACACATTCGTAAGGAAAGTGTTGGGAGTTCTGAGGCAGTGGAAGATGGAGGGTGGCATTGCCCAGAGATCAAGAATGCAACTAAGGGTCCTCAGTAGGACCCCTTCTCCAGCGCCTCCGCTGTTTCTTCTTACCTAATAATGAAGCACAAGCAGACCTCATTGGCGGCCCTTCCCCTGCGTCCAACTAGAAGGAAGTTGAGGCTCATCAACCAGCAGAACGTTGGGTGTATGGTAAATGACAGGTGTCATGCATATGAAAAACCAGCTTCAGTATTTCCCTTTCAACAGTGGCATACATTCTTCAAAGGCACCATGCACAGACTCATTGCACATGATTCTTCTAAGTGCTTTCCATAAGATTTACAAGTTAAGCACAAAATTACCACTGTATTCATATGAAGACAATATAACAGGTTGAACACATCAATCCCATAATATATAAGACCTAGAGATTCTGGATTTTAAACTGTCATTCAAACCCTTAATAGGAAAGAGATTGTGACTGAACAATTTAGTCAATCTAGTCAGAAGAGTTTATTCAGAAACACCTTGTATATAATTGCTTACTAGCTTGATCTGGCCAGATTTACATCCCCAGCTCATTGAGGCACAGAAGCAAAAGTACATATGTTCAATTCAATTGCTTTCAGAGCCAAATGTTTTCCTTGCCTTTGCTCATTGATAAAGCTGTTGGGGATTCTAAATATGCAGCCTTATCATTTGCAAATACATGAGACAGTATTCAATACCCTCGAGTTCTTGATCTTTCTTCACACTAGACAAGTTTTGCACCCGTGCATGGGAAAACAATCATATCACTAATTAATTTTTATCTGACCACAAGTCTTATTTTGCTATCTTAATCTTTGCTGCTTCTATGGCTACAATAAGAAGTTCCATACATCTTACTTTCTAAATAATGAACCCACATTTTCAATTTGATACATATTTATTAAAATCCAAGGTTTTCCAGGTGTGGTGGTATGCACTACAGCACCGCTTTTGAGGTTTTGCAATCTGAGGTAGACTCTGCCTGGCCTAGCGTTCCTTACAAATGGATAGTTACTAAAAAACTAGTCAGGTCAATGGAAATCCAGTCTCAAAGAAAATGAGGGGTTTCCATTAAACCAGTCTTCCACCTGTCACTGCAACCGCTTTCTTCCGACCTGCCCTCAGAACACCCGCTAACTTACCAGGCCTAGGTACTGCAGAGGAGGGGAAAGCCTGCCTTGTTTTTCTGTGTGGATTGGTCCAGGTGATTGGATTGCTCCCTTCTTGAGAGAGAATTAGAAAATCATGTCTCTGTCCTTTTCTCTTAAGGAACCTAAAGGACACTTGGGCACAATTTCCCCATTTCAGAGAAGCTTTTCCTAAGCATGACAGCTGATGGAGGCTTCTGCTTTAAATGAGGATGTTGCCATTTGCATCAGGAAACCTGGACCGGATGCCATAAGCCGTGAAGTAAGGGAAAGCTATTCTTATCACCCTAACCCATGATCCTATCGTTCATCTGAATGAAGAGTCCACAGTGCTGACATTTACTGAGTAGGGCTTGAGGGCCAACAGACCAGAATCAGTAATGCAGCTGGATTAAGTGTAGTGAAAGGTGGTAGGTGGCAGAGGAGGCCTAAACATCATCATGTCTACTCCCTTCTAGCACCCACTGAGAAGATGGAGAGCAAATGTTCAAAGGGGCTACATATTGGAGTTCCAGTGCTTTTATAAGGCATTTGGAGCCTATGTCTTATTTCTAACTTGATGGATCCTGCACCCCATCAGAAGACGAGAGATCTATTCTCCAGCAAGGAAAAGAGGCTATCTCTGGCCTGGACACTGGGAGCGCAGTTAGGAAGAGAAATGTGATACCAAAATGGGAGAAATGGAAAAGCCTGCACACACACACACACACACACACACACACACACACACACTTTAGATAGCCCTGTCTTCATTCCTGTCCCAGCCTCTCTCCTGCCAAAGCTTTACAGTCATATTAGAAAGGCTTAACCTTCCCAAGAGAAATCTAATCGGTCCTAAGGAAAACATCTCGGCTATAATATTGATGGGTCCTCATCATAATACTATTCAACAAAGGCAGAGACTGAGCAGTTCATACAAATGGAACTTCCATTTTCTTAAAGATGTCAAAGAACCAAGGAACTACAAAAAAAAACCTAAAAAGCACAAAGAAACCAATAAAATAAGAAAATAAACAACTCTACTTGAATGGCAGAAACCAAACTAGAGAAAATAACACGGGTAAAAAACTAAACGAATAGATTCACTAGCGGATTAGAAAATTAAGAAATTGTCAGGCAAAGGGAACACTGAGAGAGGAAAAACAACTCCTGGATATCACAGCTGTGACAGCATGCATTTAAAATATTTAATAGAAAGACTGAAAAGTTAAGTCTGAGGAAATTTCTCCCCAAACTGTACAACACAACACAATTGAAAACAGGAAGTTGTTATTATTGTTTTATTCCGAGACAAGTTCTCATTGCTGACCAGCAATACTCACCATGTAGAACAGGCTGGCCTCGAACTCACAGAGACTTGCCAGCCTCTGCTTCCCGAGAGCTGGGAATAAAGGCGTGCGCCACCGTGCCTGGATCAATGGAAATGATTTTTAAAGTGTGGCATAGTGGATGAAAGAAGTGAGGACCCATTTACTGTTGGGGAAGGGAGAAGAGAGAAGTGCTAAGGCCGGGGACTGGGGGATGGACGGCAGTAATAAGCGATAAGTGAGTAGCGATAGCAACACAGGGTTATAGATACACCCGAACTTCTGTGGCAGTTGTCGTGGAAAATGAAAATCAAGGTCATCTGGCAGAGATGGCTAGTTTTCATAACAAACTTCGAACGGCTCTTGAAAACATATTTTGTATATAACTTAATGAAAATAAACATTTTTTTTCTAAATTAGTGCACCTGCCTTTTAAAATCATAGCTCTGCCTCATGCATTTTGAGCATATTATTGAATTCTCTAAGTGTTCCTTATCTTTATATGGGGGGGGGAATATCACACCAAGGTTTTGTGAATGTCCAATATAATGTGTGTGAAGAGTTAATCAAACTATCTAGTATGAATTATAAAGGCACAATATATGATAGCTGTTACTTTTCTCTTTTCTCACTTAATTAAAATATAATAATATCACCCCTCCTCCCTCCTGCCCTTTCTCATGCTCTCCAGCTCCCTTTCAAATTGTTGGCCTACTTCTTATTAATGTTACACATATGAGTAAATAAATATACAAATGTAACCTACTGAGTCTGTTTGGTGTTATATATTGTCATATGTACTTGGATGTATGTATTTTTTTAAAGCTGATCACTTGGGATTGGATAACGATTTAGGGGGCCCATCTCTAGGCAATACTAATTAATTTTTCACTCTCTTGACTGTATTTGCTTGCTTGCAGCTCTTCATCTAAGAATGGGGTCCCATGGGATTTCCCCCATTCACATTCACATTGTTGCGTCAACTGGTGATGCCATTGTTTAGGTCTTGTTTAAGCAGCCATGTTGTTGAGATTTCACAGGTGTAGCTCCCTGTTATAGCTAGAAGACACAGTCTTGCAGAAGACATCCTGGTTCTCTGTCTCATATTATCTTCCCACTTCTTCTTCTGTGATGTTTCCTGAGCCTTGGGTAAAAGTGTTGCATTATGAATGGATCAACTCAGGCTGGGTCAGTTGTTCCCTGCATTTTGACCAGTTGTGGATTTCTGCAAAGTTCTTTGTCTACTGTAAAAAGGAACTTCTTTGATGAGGGAGTGAGAGCTATAGTTATCTGTGGGTATAAGGACAAGCATTTTGAATGCGATTGGGGACTATACTGGTTTGGGAAGGTGGCAGTAGCAGGCTCTCTTCTGAGATTTATGACCTTACTAGCCACAGGTGGTTGGTTAGGTTTTTAATAGCAGGCATTATTTACCTCCCGTTGAGTGGGCCTTAATTCTGATTAGACAGTCATTGGTTACCACCAAGATGTAAGTGCCACTATTGCATGTTTAATGGTATCTCTGTGTGCTGATCATTGATGTTATTTATAGAGGCCATAGCTGGGGAAAACTATTGCCTTCTTCCACAGCACCTTCCTCAGGAAAAAGCTTTCGGATCAAATCCAGCTCCATTCCCCCTAGTCCTGTGTCGAAAGTGTGTAGCAATAGGGACTTACCTTCAACTTCAGAGAGGCAACCAAAGACAACCTACATGAAGTGAGAATACATTTGTTGGTTATTTTAGAGGGGATTCCTGCCTTTCATCTTTAAGATAACAAAGATGTAAAGGATTTGGTGAGAAAACTACACTTCCAGGTGTTCTTGGGCTTTGTAAGAAAAAAAGTGATCAACTAGTAGGTTCTACCTCTCTGTATCTGAGACACAGGCCTAGAGTTAAAAGTTAGTGTGTGAGAAAAGGCCATCTGGGTATCTTTATTTTCTGACAACCAAAACTTTATCATTTAATTTCTTTTCTTCCTCTAATGAGTCTCAGGGTATTGATCTTCAGAAGAAAGAAAAGCATTACCATTATTTTGTGTGTTTGGCAGAATGGTACTCTAAAGCTGCTCAGACCCCTTTCTTAGACTCTGACCCTTGCCTGACTCGGCACAAGAAGCTCTGCAGGTGTTACAAAGGTTCCTCACCATAAATAAAACACGGATAATTTTCTAGATTGTCTTAGGGGCCAAATCTAAACACAGGAGCTAAAAGCAGGAAATGTTCTCAGGTTGGAGGTCAGAGAGAAGTGGAACAGGGGAATCAGGGAATCAGAGAATTGACCTGCCACATCAGGACCATTTGAGAAGCACAAAAGGAGTACAGGTGACATCTAGGAGCAAAGGTCAGTCTTGGGTCAATGGCTAACAGGAAGCAAGGAGGCCAGGTGTCCTATTGCAGGAAATGGAATTCAGGAAACAAGCTGAACAAGCTTCAAAATAGACATTTCTTTTGGTGGTTTGAATAAGAATGGCCCCCATAGGCTATTCTATTTGAATGCTTAGTCAACAGGGAATAGAACTCTTTACTAGGATTAGGAGGGTGGCCTTGTTGGAGCAAGTCACTGGTGGTGGATTTGGGGGCTTCAAAGCCCAAGCCAGTTCCATTCTCTCTCTCTCTCTCTCTCTCTCTCTCTCTCTCTCTCTCTCTCTCTCTCTCTCTCTTTCTCACTGCCTTTGGATCAAGATGTAGCTCTCAGCTACTTCTCCAGCACCAAGCCTGCCATGTCTGCTGCTGTACTCTCTGTGTGTTGGTAATGGACTAAACCTCTGAAACTGTTCGTAAGCCCCAACCAAATGCTTTCTTTTATAAGCATTACCTTGGTCATGGTGTCTCTTCTCAGCACCAGACCTGTGACTGAGACGCTTCTTCAGCACGTGGGCCTGTTAGACCTTAGCAAAGGACCATCATGCTCATCCAGAAACTGTGACATGGAGAGTTTGATTTGATTACAATGTGTGTGGTCAACGTTTATGGCAGCAGCAAACACTGACTCTGTGTTCAAACAGGTTATACCCCTGGTTCAGAACAGGCCATCTGTTGGATCTGGTGGATTTTCAGAGCTTTTCCACATAAAAGCTCAATACTGTAGCATCTTGCGTGTTTTGTTTTGTTTTGTTTTGTTTTGAACCTTCTTTAAGGTATAAATATTTAGTACTTTCTTTTTATATTTTTTCTTTCTCTCATATATTACATTCTGACCACAGTTACCCCTCCCTCCTCTTCTCCTGGTCCCTTGCCCCCACCTCGCCTCTCTTCCAAATCCACTTCTCCTTCATTTCCCTTCAGAAAAGAGCTTTCCAGGGACATCAACTGAACACAGCATAGAAAGTTACACTAAGACAAAGCACATATCTCATATCAAGGCTGGATGAGGCAACTCAGTAGGAGGAACAGGGTCCCAAAAGTAGGCAAAAGAGTCAGAAACAGCCACCAAGCAACTTAGATGTCCCTCAGCTGAAGAATGAATAAAGAAAATGTGGTACATTTACACAATGGAGTATTATGCAGCTGTTAAAAATGACATAATGAAATTTGCAACCAAATGGATGGAACTAGAAGATATAGTTAGTAATGTCACCTTTAGTAAATCAATGAGACTTTACTGAATCTACATGATTTTGAATGGATAAAAAGCCCGAAAACTCACAATATCTCACAATATCTCTCAATATAACTACCTTTCAAATGTTATTTGGTCATTCATTAACTTTATAAATAGTTGAATACACTAATATGTACCATAAGGTACAACCTATCAATTTTTCTGTCATTTCTATCAGGCTACATTTTAGCCTTCATTGACAGGTGATAAAATACATTACAGAAAATTACTTAATTCCTTTCTAAAATAGAATATTTAAGCACAAAAGGCATAGCAATCCAAGGTTTAGAACTTCAGTGAATTAAAATGTTAACATTTCTGAAAATATATATTATAGCAGTCTATAAAATACCCATATTCTATCAAAGGTCTCTGTTGAATGCTAGAAAGTGAAACCAAAGGAAACAAGGTATGTTCCAAGCAAGGCCTTGAGACCATGTTAGTTGCAGAAACAGATCCTATTAAAACAGTGAATAAACAATGTAAGACTTGGGAGAAGGCTGCAAACATTAACGAATGTCCTCATGTCCCCCCACACACCCAAAATTCCTGACAGATGAACCAGAAACACTTATTCTCAAGAATGGAGTGATATAATGTCACCAGGTACTGCCAAACCCTAGCAAAGAAGTTTACATTTCTAATGGTAGAACCCATGAGCTAGCAATTGAACATGAATGGCAAAGGAGAAGAAATTCTTGGTACGTTTGAGTTCCTCAGTGGTAAAAGAAAATCGGTAGATGATCATGAGAAATATAAGAAGTGGGTTATTATAAGAATAAAGTCCAAACTGAAGAAAGTTTGCAAACACTTGTTCTTGTGTGGATGCAAACAGTGTGAAATGTCAGACCCATCACTGTACTTGGTAAATGGAGAGAGAACGCTGGGATGTTCATGAGGACTTTGGGCCCTCGGGAAGAAGAGGTAAAAGGGCTCCATCTAGATCAGTGTTGACGATGTAAAAAAGTTTAGTGGTCTCCGTATCTGATAGTCTCACCTAAGTGACATTCAGATTAAAGATGACAAAGAGACGGACACCAGAGAAGCTAGAAGGCCGGGAATTATGCATGGAACAAATCTGTCTGCCATTATTTAATAAGGTCTGTGAGCTAAGAATGATCTTTGCATTTTTAACTCAAACAAGAAAATAAAAAGATATTTTATGGCAAATATAAACTATTTGAAATACTAATACCAATACCAATACCAATACCCATAAAACGTTACCGGGATGGCCATGCCTTATATGCATGTATTGTCTTTGACTGCCGTTGCGCCCCAGTGGCAATGTTGACTAGTTTTCACCGAGACTAGATGAACAACAAACTCTACAGGATTTACTGATGGACTTTTGTCATAGTTTGTTAACTTTTGATTTATAAACTACTTAATAGGTTTTATTTCTTGAGCAATCTTGGGCTCCCATAAAAATGGAGCATGAGATAGATTTTCCTTCTCCTGCTTTCCCCGTGTAGGGCTGTCCTCTGCCACAATCAGCATTCACCACCAGTGTAATGTATCTGTTACAACAGATGAACTAACAGTGCCATATCGCTATGAGCTGCAGCCAGGAACGTCTACTCGGGCTCATCCTAGGTTGCAATCCTATGGGTTCAGATAAAGGTAATGACACACGTCTTTCACTATGATGTCATACATACAGACCCTGTGCTCCACCTAACTGACTCTCTATGGGGAGAAAAATGATAACCACAGGTGGAAATGGTCCAAAAACAGATAAATAAAACAGCTAAACAAAACTGTAAGTGTGGGACTGGAGAGATGACTCAGTGGTTAAGAGCACTGGCTGCTCTTCCAGAGGTCCTGAGTTCAATTCCCAGCAACCACATGGTGGCTCACAACCATCTGTAAAGAGATCTGGTGCCCTCTTCTGGCATGCAGACAGAGCACTGTATACATAATAAATAAATAAATCTTAAAAAAAAAACTGTAAGTGTAACTCTGATAGCAGTGTGGAGGATGGGTAAGATGAAGAGGCCCCTGGAGACAGATAAACCACTAAGAGCTTAATCACGGGAAACACAAATTAGAGGTGAAAAAAGAGTGTGCTTGGAGAAGAGGGAAGGAGAAACACAAAAATGAGGACACCAGCTTATCTACCGAATTAACAAAATCTAGTCAGAAAGACTGATGTTTCCGTTAAAAAGTAATTCCTTACGTGAAAGCATATAAAACTATTTTCACATAGTCTTTTAAATCCTTTGAATGGTGTGACATCAGAAGCCACTGAAATCCTAAACACAGTTATGAAAACACTTAAATGCAACAGCGAGAGAGAGAGAGAAGCCCACTCCTCCTCTGGGGTGTTCACTACGCCCTTCTTTACATCCCTTTCTCCCTTTACTTAATGCAAAGCTCAAATTCACTCTACAATCTTCTTTAATTTGTTTCCAAAAAAAAATAATAAAGGATGATGTTTGACCTGAATGACATTGTTTAAAGAAGACAAAAGGAGAAACAAGTTGAGATGAGAATGGAAAATAGGCGTAAAATGGACTTGAAGTTCAATATTCGAAAGGTAGAGAGCCTGCAAGGTGTGTCTTGCCCCTGAGACACTCAAGTGCTTTTTTGCCTATGACCACATGCTGTTACTGTACTGTAATCCCTCAAGAATATAATCTGCACTTAATTATTTAGTGCTGTGCCAGAGCAGATGGGATTAATGGGTAGATGGCAGACTTGTTGACTGGATTAGGTTGTGAACTTGTTAAGGGGGAGAGTGTATTTTAAGTTGTACCAGCGCCACTTAGCTTTCAAGTCAGAGCAAAGAACGCTGTAGCTATGGATAAATGGTTTGTGACAAATGTCAGTGGGATGCATCTTCCCACCTATCAGAAAAGAATTCATTAGCCATCATGCTATTTTTCAATTAGCCGGAGTTCCATAACATCGCTTTCAATAGAGATATGGCCAAGGAAACCTCTCCTAACATTGCACTGCTATAGAAAAAGAAATTTGCTTTTTACCTTCCTGTCCTCAGGGGACTCAAAGAGACAATGGTTGCTATTTTGAAAGATAAATTGTTGGGGAAGTTGATGGTTCAGATGAATGGGCAAGCACTTTGGCAGTGAAGAAAGAATAAACACTAGAGTATTCGGAGAGCCATTAAAGATGCCATCCCCAGAGGCTGAATAAACCTATCAATGGTGACATTATTCAAAACTATAGTCCAAGCTGCAATTGTCTGGCAAATAGACTCTCACACCATTAGGGGAAATGATAGGGGGTGACGGGGGTGACAGGTAAAATTGAAAAAGCCTACCTGTTATATGTGCGGAATGCCAGGGGTCATTTCTCAACGTGTGGATTGCCATGGGAGGTTATAATGCGCTGAGTCGTCCGAGAAAGAGTACAAGCAAGGAGTATCAGTGAGAGGTCAGGTGGACGTGTGGCTGGTGCTAAGCAGTGATGATGGACGTTAATGAATCAAATGAGGCCGGAAATAAAGAGTACCATCTTCAAGGACACGGAAGAGGTCGTGATAAACATCTGTGATTTGAACCTTTTCCCCTTATCTCTTCCGCTCTCAGTCACTACTCTGTCATTACAAATTAAGGTGTATTTTCAATACCCGATAGTCAGTGGACACAATGTGAATCTAAAAGAACATTTTTTTTCCTTTTCTCAACTTAATATCCACAGGTATTTAGCCAAGACAACCTTCTCACCAGTCACACACACAACAAAATAAATTACAAATTATGTTCACTCATTAGGACAAAGGTGTATTCTTTTCATCTTCTTCTTAACAGGTAGATGCCTTCCTGAAAATACTGTAAGATTTCTGGAGAGGTACTTTGTTTAATGTGGGACATCTCAGCTGATAAAGCAAACTAAGCAGGTCCAGAGAAAAATGAACAGACTTCGTAAGAAGGTGATCTGACAGAGATAGAAACGAGGCTGAGAAGTAGTGAACCCTTTGGGCTCATCCTGTCCCACCAGCTCCAAATCACCGCCACCAGTGCAATATGCAGATTCGAAGTGGACAATATCTACAATCTGTAGTGAATTGGAGAGCAGCTCACCTGTCCATCAGCTGGGGCTCAAGAACCGCCCCCCCACTCCACATCATGCTTGTCATCTTTCAGCACCTGCCCATTTAAAATACAAGATGAATTGTCCTTTATATGACAAGAGTAACTTTCAACTGAATAGCTCAAAACACTAGCCAAACTCTCACATCTTTTCTAAGAGAGTCACAGCATGTGAAATTCTTTTTAATCAATTGTGCTTTTCTTGTAAAACGATCAGAAACCATTAGAAAATAGTTGGTGGGATGGATCATCCTTGGCAATTGTGCATTGAGTAAAGAAGGATTCACAGAGACTTGCCGTGAAGGACTCAGCTGTCAATAACACAGAACACTATGACTAATCTCAAAATGTGGCCAGTGGTGGGATAAAAGTTGAGGGAAACGAAAGAAAAAAGAAGCCCTCCTTACTTCGAGGATGGTAAAAAAACAAAGAGAAAAGTAGAGACATCTGTATTTTAATATTGCCTCTATACATTTTTGGGAACATGTTTGAATCTTTCTGAGTCTTACTAGCCTTACTGAGTACCTGTGCAAGCACAAGGAACTGAGTTTGGATCCACAGCAACTACATAAACTGTGGGCATGGCAGTGCACACCTCTAACCCTGGTATAGGGGGTCAAGGTCAGAGACAGGTACAGCCCCAGAGTTTTCTATTCAATCATTCCATCCAAACAACAAACAATAGGTTCAGTGAGAGATCCTACCTCAAAAAATAAGGTGGATAGAAGTAGCAGAAGATAGCAAAGTTGATCCCTTACCTCCATATGTGTGTGCACCCATATTCACATAGACATCTATCACACCACACACACACACACACACACACACACACACAGAATTTAATTAATTAATTAAAAAATATTAAACAAGAATGATATCTTAATTCATGGGCAGTATTAACAAAGCTGCTCTTTCATAGTAGGATAAGTGATGTTTTTGTCCAAACCTTGCTTTTCTTCCTCAAGCCAGAGAGACAAGATATATCAGTTTTCTTATTACTGTACCAAAACATCCGAGCAAAGGAATTTAAAGGATAACCAATTAATTTGGACTTGGGGCTTCAGGCTATGTTTGTTTGGCCCCATATATGTATGGGGGCAACATCATGACAACAGAAGTCTGTCAGGCCTATTCATTATTAATATATTATTATTAATTATGCTCATGGGTCAGGATGCAGAGAGAGACAAAGGGAACAAGGACTGGGTAAACTCTATGAAGTTATTCTCCCAGAGATCTCTTTCCTCCAGCT
>CABHPH010161410.1:0-21239 GCA_902168325.1 Peromyscus nudipes | reverse complement strand
TTTCCTCATGATATGTGACACGAGGCCATAGCTGAACAAGTACACAGAACTCATGGGAGTGATTGAATATCTGAGCAGACACACAGGGGGTTAATCCGGTGTTGCAGGCCCAGTAGGACCCATTGGGTGCCTCAAGATAGTAACTTCCCTTGGCAGGTGTCATTGTCTGGCTGCAGAGATGCTTATGAGTTGAAGGAATCTTGCCTAGGCAGAGGCCCTGTCCAGAAACTTCAGAAAGCATCAGTCTATGGGCCTGAGTCTGACATTTGCTGCTTGGGGAG
This sequence comes from Peromyscus nudipes, assembly GCA_902168325.1. NCBI lineage: Eukaryota > Metazoa > Chordata > Mammalia > Rodentia > Cricetidae > Peromyscus > Peromyscus nudipes. The sequence continues at coordinate 20,958 of CABHPH010161410.1, read as the reverse complement.
GTCTGATTGATGGCGTCAGCTTGAAAAGCGATTCCTTCATAATAAGGGGGGCTGGAGGTAAGACAAAGCCAGCAATCTAGTGTCTTATTAGGGTATGTGGCGTTTAGCGCTATGTAAGCCCCTTGGACTAAATCAAATAGCCTATTTTTGGCCTCTTGTTGGGGAGCTGAGTTGGTACTGGGCAAGGGGGAAGTACTGCTATGTGTATTGCTATGTGTAGTGCTATGTGTAGTGCTATATGTAGGCCCTGGTGTGGCTGCTCCCTTGGCTGGGGCTGGAATCTTGCTCTGTATATTAGGAAGGACCAGATTAGGCCCAATGGGGATAGTGTTGGGATTTTCTATTTTTAACTGTATCTTAAATATAACACCAGCATCAAAGCCATTTAAATACCATCGGAGGCCCCATGTTCTCCCGGAGGGCCAGCCTTGGAAATCCTTTCCCTTTTGGGTAAAGGAAATGTTGAGGGGCAGGTTTTTTCCAAGCAGGGGCTGTAATTCCGTATTGGTGGAGTAGCATTGACTCCTCTTGGGATAGCCCCGAGAGACTGTTATAAGGTCCCATGAAGAGGATGGCCTCCAATATGCAGCTCCGGTGGTCTCACATCCCCATTGTTTACAGAAAAACTCCTCGTAACTCCTACATCTGGTTATAACAGCTCAATGTCTACCATCTTTGGGACAAACATAGAAATCATACGTGGATAAAAGGCAACGAGCAGCGGGGGTGGCACATCCAGGACCTTTAGTTGGGGGGACCCCAAAGCCGGGTTTGGAACCCTGGCCAGAGAGCTTGCCACGCTTGGCCTCTGGTATATCCCAGGAATTTAATCCTGCTGCCAATTGACAAAAATCTGGGGTAAGAGACGGCCACCAGGAGTAAGGGGCGTGGTTGGCAGTCGTTTGCCAGACCGTTTCCCCAGTTTGTGAGATAACCTGCCAAGTGAGTTTCTTAATAGCATGGGGGCTGGCCCTGGTCATAGGGATGACAAGTAAAATTAAAAGACAAGGGACAGCATAGAGGCGAGTTCTCCGGATCTCAGGACGTGCCAGAAGAGCGATGAGGTCATCCATGGTCCCTTTCTTTCCCTGGATCGCAGAAGCACCTGCAAAAGAAAGGATTTGTGTCTCAGGGCTATTTCCTGGACCTAAGATTATTATTTATTTTTATGGGACATTTTTACAGAGTAGGTTTTGATTAGCCTTGCAGGCAGCCAGCGGGCTCCATTCTCCTTGGTGTCATAGATACACGCAGACCCTTTTCCCCAGATTAGCACTGGGTCTGGGCCATTCCACTTATTAGTGATGGGGTCTCTCCATAAAACTTGAGCATAACCTTGGCGAGTTTCTGGGTGCCAGTGCCGTTCGGCTGCAGATTTTCCCAAGCCGTCTAAAGTTAAGAAATTTAACACAAAGAGAGCATGTGCAAGCAACATTTTTTGGTTCTCCTTAGTAGGGAACAAGGTCTCCTGAGAGCTGAGTTTACTAATAGTATTTTTTAAGGTTTGGTGAGCTCGTTCCACAATGCCCTGTCCTTGTGGGTTATAGGGTATTCCAGTGACATGCTTTATCCCCAATTGCAAGCAGAATTGCTTAAACTTGTTGCTAGTGTATCCTGGGCCATTGTCAGTTTTTATACATTTTGGCTGTCCCATCACAGTGAAAACATGTAGCATATGACTGATGACATCCTTAGTGGCCTCTCCACTGTGAGCGGAGGCGCTGATAAACCCACTGAAAGTATCAATGGTGACATGTACATATTTCAACTTTCCAAAAGAAGCAACATGGGTGACATCCATTTGCCAAATCTGTCCTGGAACAAGCCCCCTAGGATTTACCCCATAATGGGGCTCAGGCAAAAATATTAGGCAATTTTTACAGCTTTTGACAATTTCTCTGGCCTGTTCTCTGGTAAGTGAGTATCTTTGTCTCAAGGTCTGGGCATTAAGGTGATGAAGGCGGTGAGCCTCACAAGCAGCTGCTATCTGGTCATGTTCCAAATGAGAAATTAAGATAGAACGTGTAGCAGAATCAGCAAGCTCATTTCCTAGAGCTAAGGGCCCAGGTAGGCCTGTGTGGGCACGAATATTACTGGGCATCTGTATATCAAAATTTTTTTTTTACAAAGATACAGACAAGGATGGCCCAGTCAGGACTACGGGTGTATAGCCATTTTGGGTGTTTCTTATCATATGGCATAATAATAACATCAGGGTCTCAAAATATCCTGTGTGTTGTTGGTTGATGGCCAACTCATTTTTTTGTAATACCTCTTTTGCATCTGTAGTAAGATATCTAGGGGACAGAGGATCGGAATCTCCTCTGAGAATATCCTCTAGGGGACGTACTTCTCCTTTGGTTATCTAAAAATAAGGTCTTAGCCAATTGATATCTCCCAGAAGTTTTTGAAAATCATGAAGACAACGGAGTGTGTCCCTAATCCCCTTTTGTCCAGCTTGGGGGTGGGCCTGATGGGCTGAGTTCGCCCCCTGTTTAAACCTTTTTAACCCTTTGCTAGGCAGAAAGCCTGTCTGATATAATAAACTTTTAGATCAACATTTAAATGCCATATTTTGCAGATCTTTGAAGTATGAGGGCCGTCCAGGTATCTGAATAGACAAACTTTGTTTCCAATTACCTGTTTCAAGCTCAACCCCGAAAACATATGCAAGAGACTGAGTGAATGAGCAAACTTATTCCTATAATATTACATCAGTACTTATTTATCTTGACTATAATTTAAAAGAAAACTTGATTATTTATGACTGACTATTAAAAAATGCTTTTAAGTTGAAGTTGTTCTAGCATCAAATACAGATTCAGTAAAGAAACCAAAACAAAATATCAATATAAGACATGTATATGTATCAACTTATCTAGATAACTTAAGTTTAACAAATTTAGCAAATGCAAGGAGGTTAGACAACATTCTTAAGCCTGAATGTACCTTGGGTAAGGAGACACATCTTTAAGTCATTGGTTTTTAACTATCAAAACTGTTTTTAAAAGATTGAGATCTCTCAAATGTCTTTTGTAATATCAACAATAGAGTACCTTTTTTACTTTAAGGGGGAGAAAACATGGCATCATTATAATCTTTTACTTAGAGGCTTGGATGATTTCTTTGATCTTACCTTTGGCAGCACATAGTCTGTCTGCTCTATTTTACCTTGGCTGGTGCTTCCGGTGATCATCATCTGACACAGGCAATTTTAAAACTGCTAAGGTCCATCACTGCAACCAGACTCTTTTTGGAACTCCAGTCTTGCCATATATTTACAAACCTCAGCTGTTTTCTATGATCTTTTTATACCTTTAAAGTCATTATCATTTTACATGAGTAAATCTTAAATTACAAAGTTTAGCTGTCAGAGCAAGGTATATTCCTGTGTAAAGGCATTGATGTGTAGCTTTAATATTTATCAAATATCCTACTTGTTAAACATATGTTGTTATCTATTTAAACTTTCTGGAAACTTGTTGTTGAACATTTGGTAGACACATAAGTACTTAGGTATTACACATATTTTTTAAAACAGTAATTACTTGCACATATACACACAGTTGGATCCAACTTTCATACATACATACATACATACATACATACATACATACATACATACATTCATACAGTTAAAGCTTGCTTACATTTTAAGTCGTATACCTGTTCATATAAGCAGTTTGCAGGATCATTAGCCATTTTTAAGATGAGAACCAACCAGAATTAACTTTTAAATTCAGTATTTGCAGGTATAATAAACCATAACATACAGTTTATATCATATCCCCTCTGACCTTTTACAACCTTTTATGTAAAGCAATATCAGGACAGAGAAGGGTTAACAAGAGAAGTTGCTGGCCAGCAGAAGAGACCTTGAAGTTATCACAGTAAAGGAAGGGAGGGGGAGCAGTGGGCATAGAGTGTGTCCTTGGCTGCCAGTGTTCCTGAAAAAAAAGTTTTTGTTAACTCCTCTGACTAAAGTCAGATTTTCTGTTTGGTGTTCACACAGTTTTTGTCAATTGCAGGCAGTCCCCATTGGGAAAATAAAGGAGGTTATCAATCACGCTGTTGTTGCTAACGGTCTCCTGGACATCCCGCCAATGAGCAAGGGTTAAGTCTAGGGGTGAAGACGGGGTGTTCCCCATATGGAGAGACAGAGAGACAGAGGCAAAAGACAGACTCCAAAAACACATAAAGACACACACAGACATGATCCACGCGGTGGTGATTTGGCTAAAAAACCCCGAAAGTACAGATTCAGATGGGAGGGGCCACAGACTGCATGCAGCCTCACTCTCCACCGGGAAGGAGAGACGGTATGTCTGCCTCCTTCGTCCAGACCACTCGGAGAAAACCTCCAGAGGGGGGACCCGGGGACGTCTGGGCACGTCTGCCCCCATACACAGGTCCCGGATCTGCCTGCGCACCTCATGCAGGCACAGAATACAGATGCCAAATCACCCAGACACAAGACAAGGACATAACAACATAAAACATAGATCGAGCTCATTTTAAAATATCTCTAATCACACCATAAAAACAAAAAAGGCATCAGGGACATTTTCCCCGTCTTTGAGCATATTATTAATGTCTTTTCCCACTTTATTCCAAGTCAGAGGGTGAATGCCTGGGCTGTCAATAACTAGCCAGGGACATTTTTCCTCCACAAAACAGAAAAATTTTATCAAGTCTTTCTTTTTTACTCTTATTCCTCTCTCCCTAAGGCTACTCTTCATTTCTTTAATGAAGAGAATTTCTCTAGACAAAACCATGCCCATGGCTTATGGGACGACAAGTCTTACCTCACGGTAACCCACTTCGCACAAGTGATGCTGTCTGGGTGCCGCTACCAGAATGCGTGTGTCCGGCCGGACCTTCTTATCGTCTGTCGTCCGGTGAATCGCTGTGTCTCGAGCCCCACGTTGGGCGCCACTTGACCCGTCCAGCAGGTCCAGTTATTCGTGGGTCTCGAGCCAGGAATCACCTGAAAGCTAATGGGGGCAAGAAAGGAAGAAAGCCTTGCACATATAATGAATGACAAGAGTCAGTCTGAGTCGCGTCAAGTCTTCGTTTATTAACTGAATGCTGATGCTTTTATACAAGGCTTTAGGTAGGGGAGGGGGAGCAGAAAGGGGAGAGTGGAAGATTTTCAGAAGAAGTCAGAGTGAAAATGCGGGGGAAGGAGGCGAGGTGATTGAAGGAGGGAGGCGAGGTGTCTTTGGTCCAAGGCTCTGCAGCTGGCCGATTACTGTTCAAGGCTATATCTAAAAGTATACTTCTTAGTTAGGCCAAGGCCATCCTGCCTTGGCAAGTCTCTTAGCAGAAATTCAAAGCACAATAGATTAATTCACACAGGCCTGGGTCAGTCTCTGACATAAATGTAAGTTTGAATAAGAAATAAGAAGATGGAATGGATATAAGAAGTATATAAGAATTAATAAGAAATATATTTGCTAAAGTAGTTCTATAGTTTCCTTAAGGAGTATAAATAAGTAGATGTTAATATGTTATATGTGAGTTTGAAAAAAATGTAAATGTTGAATGTGAGTCTAAATGCTTTGCAAGATATGTTATATGTGAGTTTGTAAAAAAGTGTAAATGTTAAGTGTGAGTCTATTCTTAATGTATATGGTGAAAGAACCTGAGACACAGAAGGTAGTGTCCTAGTAGACTGCAAAGTAGGCAGTCTGAATGGTTTCAAAAGCTCCAGATGCTGCTATGAAGCTAAGAATGGCAGATGCCAGAACCAGCACAACAAGGCATCTGTAGCTGAGATCTGTAGAAAATCACCATAACACAGAAAAACCTGAGCTAACATCAAAAATGGTGTTTTTAGAATACTACTGTACCTAAAAAGGTCTCTAGCTTGAGAGTAAAAGTTGCAGAGATGCTTGTTTTTAACTAAAATTGCTAACTGCAAAAAGTTTTGGTTGTAAAATGTCTCTTCATATTTGAAAGTGAAAGCCTGATACCAAAATTTATTTTTTTTGAACTTTGTGAACTTTAAATAATGAGATAAAACTACAAAAAGATTTTTGGCTATGGATTTCTTCATATTTGGAAGGCTCGTACCAGAATGTATTTGAATTTTGGGACTAAGAAATGAAATGAACAATAGTGATTTCATTGCAATGGGATAATTTTGAGTTTACTTATAGTAATGACCTAGGAACTGTTTTCTGGAATTGTGTTAAAAATGGAACTGTTTAAATGAAGAAATTTATTGTTTCTACCTACTGTCAAGATGCAATTTTGTTTATGCATATATGCTTTATTAACTGGTGATTCATGAATTTTTTTTTTTTGGTTTTTCGAGACAGGGCTTCTCTGTGTAGCTTTGTGCCTTTCCTGGAACTCACTTAGTAGCCCAGGCTGGCCTCGAACTCACAGAGATCTGCCTGGCTCTGCCTCCCGAGTGCTGGGATTAAAGGCGTGCGCCACCACTGCCCGGCTCATGAATTGTTTTATGAACTGTTTATGTAAAAATGGAATTACTTATGGAACTGGTTTTGTGTTACAAATGGAACTGTTTAAACAGAAAAGTTTGGATTTTCTAACTAGGCTTGAGACTTTGCTTAAAAAATTATAAAGAAAAGGGAGAGTTAATATTCCTTAGTCTATTTAATTTAAAAAATATTTTCTTGTTATTTGAGTGGATTAATGTTATGTTTTGTTAGTAAGAAATGCAAATGGGTATACTAAAAGTTAAAGTGTAAAGAATTTTATTAAGAAACTGCTTTTTGATGTTTTGCTAAAAGTTTTCAAAGTGTTAATGGTTAGATTAAAAATATTGCTTTTCAATATGGGTTTATAGGAATTGTGTAAGTTTGGGTTCCTCTAACTAGGTTTGAGATTTTGTTTAAAAAATTATAAAGAAAAGGAGGAGTTATGAGTGAATTAAGGTTGAATGTATGTTTGCAGAAATTATGTTTAAACTATTGATATTAACGCACCCTGGTTTTGTGGCGTTAAGGAAATATTTAAGTTTGATGTGAATACATCAAAGATTTTCCTATGTTCTGTTAGCAAGAAAATTCAAATGATTCTATTAAGAGTTAAAGTTGTAAGACTGAGAAAATTGTTAACTATATGTAGCACCATTTATGTTAATTCAAATGGTTCTGTTAAGAGTTTGTTTTGAGATGTAAGATTGAGAGAATTGTAACCATGGATAGCAAAATTTATGTTAACTTGTTAATGGTAATGATGAAGCTAAGGGATTCTTTTAGTTTGCAATTGCATTAAGTTTTTGGTTTAGAAAGGGCTTGATGCAGCTAATCCAAAAGAGAAATGCCATCTTTATCATCCTCTACTCCCATACTGGGAGGTGTAACAGCTATGGAGATTGCTGTGAACTCTTAATAATGAGTTATTTTTTATATATTAAGAAAGGGGGACCTGTGGGAGCCTGTTTTCAGGTTCCTTGTGGCTTTACCCAGCAGGTCCGCATAAAGAGGATGATTGGACCACACGCCAGAGTGCAGGTGTCTGAGATGGTCTGCACTTGGCTGTGCTGGGTGGAGGTCTTTTGCTCCACCCCTTGGCGTCTCTATAAATACCCCGGGGCAGAGATAGTCAGGGCCCATTGGAATAGGTTCTAGGCCCTCTTGAGGCTATCCTGTATTAGGTGTCACAACACGCAGGTAAGTCAACAGAGACCCTAGAGGGGGAGTGAGAATGTGGGAGACTAGAGACACGAGAGATGGAGACAAGACAAGATTCTGATCAAATCTCATTTATTCATGAACATCTTAGGGTAGATATAGGGCAAGGGAGTTGAGGAAGCTCTAACTCTTGCAAGAATGGGTATCTAAGCAACCACCCCACAGCAGAAAGCCCCTTAACTGCAGAAGCAGAATGTACTGAACACAGGAAACCATTAAGACATGAGGAAATAACAGTCCTACCTTGAGGTTAGTATCTAATGCAGCTAAAGCAACCATAAAATGGCTTTAAAAGTGGCAAGTCTCCTACAGGTCCCCCCTTTTTTATATTATTAGAAGGCCAATAAATAACCCTTGAGGGGATTGTGCCTGTCTTAGGTCAGGAAACTGTCACACCATGCCAACTTCATCCTTGCCCATCATTGGAGAGCAAGGCAGCATACAGTCCAGTTCCTGTCTTAGGTAGTGGTTAGCAACACTTGATTTTTGTGTGAGTTCCTGTTGCCCATCTCTGGCTACCCAGTCCAGTGCCCCAAGATCAAAATCTTAGAATGAGCTTTTAAGTTTATTCAATAATCCTGTGTTCAAGTTAAAGCTTAGAGGCCCTCATCATCCTCGTATTTGGCCATCTCAAGCTTATGATAATGGACCTGTATGGAATGCATTTTTGCAGCATCCACTTCTTGCTTAACAAAAGCCATTAATTTATTAAAAAGAAAAGATCCTAGTGATAGGAGTATTAATAAACCAAGCAAAGGTCCTAATAGGGGGAGGAGATAGGGCAAAAAATCCATTCAATCCACCCCAAAGGGGATTCTCAAATAGTTCTCTTCTTCTTTTCACCAGATCTTCCTGTAGCCTTTTTATTTTGTCTCAAACGATGCCTGATTTCTTTGCATAGAAGCAACAGCGTTCCTGTAGGGCCAAATAAAGTCTTCCCTGTTCTGCTGTTAACAGATCTAACCCTCTTCTATTCTAGAGGACTACTTCCACCAGGGAGTCTATCTGATCTTGAATATCACTAATAGTACTAGATAAGGCTTGAACATCATCAATTAATTGTTTAGAAAGCCTCACATATGAATGAACAGCAGCCCCCAATCCTGCTGAGCCAGTGGTCAGAGCTCCAGAAATACCTAATCCTACCAATAGGGGAATGAATTGAACTGCCCTTTTTACTCTGCCAGTGGTATAATCAAAGCTGGTCATGGGCAAAGGATCATTTCTAGAAATAACATCTATGTCCGGCAATAGGGTTGCCATGACACACAATCCTGTTCAGTTCATGGGAAGAATAGTGAAGGCCACATTTCCCCCACAAATAAACACATGTCCCTTACTGGGGCAAAGAGAAGAACTATAATTCATTACTTGACTACAATTACTAAAGGTAATAAATTCCACATCAACATCAAAGCTATTATTCTGAAAATTTCCCTGAAAACAGGTGGAAGAATCAAAACCTATAGGCTGAACTCTAAAAAGAAAACTAGCACTACAATAATTGCTATAAAGATAAGAAACTGGTCTTGAAGATTGAAAGGAATGGCGAGAGGCACAGGGTACCCAAACCTTGCACGGCCAGCAGTCCTTTGCCAAAGTGGGACCAGAAGTGTTAAGGGCTCTATGTGTGGCTTCCAAGATATATGAGGTTTGAGTATCCAAACCTACTCCTCTGGGTTCGGGGAGAGCCAAAGAATGATTCTTGAGCTCTGGAGACATATCCTTTAGAAGTTGTTCTACCTGGTTTTGAACTATGATTTCTCTGATTGTATCTTGAGGGCCTCCCCCATCAGATACGTGAATTGGAGCAACTTTATTCCAGCAGACCTCCTTACCAGGGGTACACGAGGCTTGGGCATATTTATAATTGCCAAGGACCTGAGGGATGACAGACCAATTGCCTCCAAAGGAGCCACGATAATTCCTTTGCAAACTGGCAGTGAAATAGGTCTTATTATCTGTCCCCTTGCACTCTTGAACAAGGTCATAACAGGTTGAGTGCATTTCTGTAGCATATTGGTAACCACTAGGATATGGTCCTGGTAGACTGTTAATAGTGGGTATAATCTTTGGTTTATTGACACAGACCCACTGCTGCTTGTACCTTCCCCTGGCACTATGGGAGTAGACAAGATAGGCTACTTTTTCCCACAGTCTGTGGTCTGGGTGATCTGGGTGGGTCTGGTCCCTCTATTGCCTCCATGGCACTTACAGGGAGTGTCAAACAGGGTCCTAATTAGTTCTCTGGGATTCACCAGTGGCCTAAATCTACCATTCCACCATCAGCTGGGAGTAGCAAGGCCATCAGCATTCCTTGTAGCATAGTCCAGGCTTTTAGCTTCATTATCTGAAATAGAAAGAATAAAAACGTTCTCAGGGCGAGCCTTCATCCCTGGAGTCATTTATACTGTTATCCTCAATTTTTTGAATTTGATCAATTTGCTTGACTAGGCATTCTGGAAGCCATCTTGCAGATTTCATTTCTTTAGAATAAATGCATACTGATCCTCTTCCCCAAATGAGAACTGGATCTGGGCCATGCCAAGAATTGTTTATGGGGTCTTTCCATAATACAGATGCAGATTGTTTTTGGGTTTCCATATGCCAGAAACAAGTAGCTGCTAATAGTCCATTTACATCCAAATTTAAAAATTAATAATAAATAAAAAATGAGATAATATATTTCTAGGTGACCCCCTTGTAGGATACCATTCCCCCTTTTTTATTTTATCAATGGTAAGTTTCAAGGAAAGATGTGTTCTTTTAACTATTCTTTGGCCTTGAGGATTGTATGGGATACCAGCAACATGTTGAATATTTAGGCGTTTGCAGAATTGAGAAAAGGCTGAGCTGGTATAACCTGGACCATTATCTGTTTTTATCTGTTGTGGACATCCTAGAACTGTAAAAGGAATCAGCATATGGCTAATAACATGCCTGGTGGCTTCACCAGGTTGCAGGGAGGCATATATAAATCCACTAAAAGTATCTATGATTATATGTACATATTTAAGGTTGCCAAATTCGGAGATGTGAGTGACATCCATTTGTCACAGTGCATTAAGCACTAATCTTCTGGGATTAATCCAAGACGAGGAACTGGGAGATGTATGGCACAAGAAGGACAATCTTTAACTATTTGTCTAGCCTGATCCCTAGTAATGTTGTGCATAAGCAGAAGAGTTTATGCATTGAGGTTGTGTAATTGATGACTTTTTTGTGCTTGGACAACACCTTTAGGAGTTTTGTTAGAACTGACCACAATTTTATTAGGTGATTAGAGGCTCATGGGTGAATGGCTAGGTCAGCTTTCTGATTTCCCTCAGTCAAGGGCCCTGGGAGTCCAGAATGAGCATGCAAGTGCCCTATGAAGGAAGAGTGAGTTCTCCTCTGAATAAGTGTTTGCAATTACCTAAACAAATCCCCAGTGTTTGAAACATTTTAAATTTGACCCGCAGTTTCCAGCAAAGGTACAGAGTGTGTGATGTAAACACTATCTGTACAGATATTAAGAGATTGATCAGAAACTGTTGGAGACTGACCCAGGACTGTTTGACTTAGGACTGTTATGCTTTGAATTTCTGCTTGGAGTCTTGCAAAACAGGGCGTCCTTGGCTAACTGCAAGTCTTGCAAACACAGGTCGACCTTGGCCTAACTAAAAAATGTACTTTTAGATACAGCCTTGAACAGTAATCAGACAGCTGCAGAAGCCTGGGACCAAAGAGACCTCCCCTGACCACCTTGACTTTTCTAAAATTTTCCATTCTCCTTTCTCTGCTCCCCCTCCCTGCCTGAAGCCGTGCTTATAAGCCTCAACCCCCAGTCAATAAACGAAGCCTTGACGCGACTCAGACTGACTCAGTTCTTTCATTTTGCGCTTGGCTTCCTTCCCTTCTTGCCCCCATTGGCTTTCCTTCCTCGAGACCCGCGAATAACCTGACCTGCTGGACGGGTCAAGAAACTACTGAAAAAACCACAATGACAACATGTAACTGTTATTTGAGCAGAGAATCCATTTGTAGTAAATTGTGCTACTTCATCATTATAAGCAAAAGCATTGGTGCCTGTTGAGGAGCCATCAGTGAATACCAATAGGGCATCCCTCAAGGGAACAAATGATGTCACATTAGGGAACACAAATTCATATTTATTGGCAAAATTAATAAGTTTATGGGGGGTAATGATTATCCAAGATTCCTAGATATGAGGCCAAAGCAATAGGCCAGAATTCAGTAGTTGGCATAATCCAATCAATTTGTTCTTTGGTATAAGGTTGTATAATGACATCTGGTTCTTTGCCAAAATAGCACCTTCCTTGTTCTCTCTCTAAAACTGTAAGATCAGATACAGCCTGACAATAAGGTCCAATGACCCTTTTGGGTTTGGCTGGGAGGTGGATCCACATTAAAGGTGCAATCTGCCAAAAGACAGCAGTTGATGAAAGAACTGTTCTACATATAATAAATTTCAAAGGTTTATCATAATCCATAAATGTGACAGCTTGTGATCGGATGGCTTGTTCTACAATTTGAATAGCTTTTCTCCTTTCCAGAGTAAGCTCATAGGGAGACATGGGACTAGCATTTCCATGTAATATATCATAAAGAGGTTTTAAATCATTCTTACTAAGCTTTAAATATGGGATAAGCCAATTAATAGCTCCAAGAAGTTTTTGAAAGTCATTTAGGGTTTTAAGTTTATCTAATCTTAACTCTAATTTCTGAGAGGAAATTTTAGGCCATATCATTTGGAATCCAAGGTAAATATATGGATCTGTTAATTGAACTTTATCAGGTGCTATCTCCAGTCTCTTACTTTGCAAGCATTTTTAAGCTCATCATAACATTTTAAAACCTTGCTACCATCTTTTCCAGCTACCAAACTATCCTCCATATAATGAATTATGCACATTTCTGGCCAATGATTTCTTAGCGATTGCCTTGCAAGAGCAACATAAGATTGACCTACAGTAGGACTATTAGCCATGCTTTGTGGGAGGACACACCATTGAAATCTCATTGGTGCTTTAAAATTGATGGCAGATAGGCTGAATGTAAAGTGTTTTTGATCCTCTGGATGTAAGGGTGTGGGAGCCCGTTTTCGGGTTCCTCATGGCTTTACCCAGCAGGTCCGCATAGAGGATGATTAGGACCACGGGCCTGAGTGCAGGTGTCTGAGATGGTCTGCACTTGGCTGTGCTGGGGGAGGAGGTCATTTGCTCCACCCCTTGGCGTCTCTATAAAAACCCTGGGGCAGAGACAGTCGGGGCCCGTTGGAAAAGGTTCCAGGCCCTCTCGAGGCTATTCTTTATTTTCTATCTGTTTATCTCCGCAATATTCTCCACAATATAAATCCTTCTATCTAATATTTCCTGTTGCTCACACTCAAGAAAACTCTGGGGAGCTGTGGGGTTGGTGGGTAATCGCCCCACATAAGGGGATGGTAAAAAAGCAATCTTTTAAGTCTATGATGATTTTGAAATGTCCCAAAGGTATGGTGACAGGTGAAGGGAGGCCAGGTTGCAAGGCTCCCATCATTACCATCGTTTTATTCACTGCCCTTAACTCTTGTAATAGCCATTATTTACCTGATTTTTTCTTAACAATGATAGGAGTATTTCAAGGAGAATTCCTAGGGATGATATGGCCAGCTTCAAACTGCTCCTGTACCAGCTGCTGTGCAGCCAATAATTTTTCATGGGTAAGAGGCCATTGATCAATCCACATAGGCTCCTCAGACAACCAGGTGATTTTTTCTGCGCTGGTCACAGGAGCATCAATGGCCCCTATGGAAAATGGCCCAATCTTGTTCTGTGTGATCTAGGGGTGACCTCCAGAGGCTTTAGTATTCCTGTTCCACGTTTTCCTAAGCCTCTACCTGATAAGTACCCATTTTTCAACATTTGAGTGGTAACAACATCATTAGGACTGCACATGATTATTCCAAGTTGAGACAAGTCCCTACCCTAGAGGTTAATTGGTAATCTAGCTATAACATAAGGTTGTATGGTACCTTGATTACCTTCTTGATCTTTCCAATTTAAAATTTTTGAACTCCTTTCAGGGTTTTGACTTTGTCCAATTCCCTTCAAATGGGTCAAAGTAGCATCTAAGGACCAAGTTATGGGCCATTCTTCCTTTTTAATAATGGTAACATCTGCACCTCTATCATCCAGACCCGAGAATTCCTTGCCATCCAGTCATGACAGTCTTCTGTGCCAATACTACTTCTGTCCAGTAAATATCTAATGATCCAAAGCCCTTATTACCTCTTTGGTTTGTAACTAGTTTATTAGAGGTAGAGAGTAAGGGGGGAAGTAGCAATTGTGCAAACCTTTGTCCTGTCATAATGGTATTAATGGTTTTTGGGGAAGATGTCATATCCTTAACTTTTTCAGAGTAGTCATTATCTATAACTCCAGGGAGTACCTGTAACCCATTGAGTGTGAAACTGCTATGTCCCACTATAAGACCAAATGTATCCTTAGGTAAAGGGCCAAAGACTCCAGTGGGTAGGGCTTGGATCCCCATCTCAGGTGTTAATACTGTGTGGGCGGGGGAACTGAGGTCCAGTCCTGCACTTCCTGTTGTGGCTCTGAGGAGGTTTGAAATGGATTGTTGTTTGCTGGAACAAAACTGACTGCCCCAAAAATGTGTTTGGGTCTGGGGGCCTGGGGCTGGCCCCTTTTCCTGTTTCCCTGAACCTGAGGCAGGGATTGTCCTTGAGCATGTGTCTTGGATCTTCATTCATTAGCTTAATGTTTTCCTCTCTTACATCTGGGGCACAAGCCTGGAGCTTGAGCCTTTGGACTTGTATTTTATGTCCCTTACACTCCTTAGCAAAATGTCCAGTTTCTCCACAGTTAAAATGTATATTTTTGGGATAGAAATTGTCTAACTGTATACCCTTGTATAGCAGCAGCCATAGCAAGACCTTACTGATAAGCAGCTCGGAGATCTGAGCCAAGGCATATATAGCCTGACAAATCAGTCTTTCTCTTGTACGGGAAGATGGCTGTTTGGCAGGCAGCACTGGCATTTTCAAAAGCCAGTTGTTTGACAAAGTCCGTACCCGCATCAGCCCTGCCAGCTGCAGTTACCAAACCATGGACAAAGTCTGCAAAAGGCTCACCTGGCCCTTGGTTGATGTTAATTAGAGAAGAGCTCATGTCCCCCTTAACTGGCAGCTTTCTCCAGGCCTTAGTTGCTGATGCTTGGACTTGGGCAAAAAAGGCCTGCATCAAATTGCATTTGAGCTTCGCTGCTAGCATGATTCTCTTCTCCCATCAGTATATCTAAATTCCGCCCATTGCCAGCTTGCACATTGCACCTGGCGGTATCTTTACATGTATCAACAAACTCAGAGTTCTACAAAAGACAGTCCCCTCCAGCTGGAGTTGCTCTAGCAAGTGTCTGCCAGTCTCAAGGCGAGAGCCAATGCTAGGGCACTGACTCCACAATTGCCGTAGTATAGGGAGCATTGCGCAATCACACAGCTCATGGATCAAGTAGGACTATGGCCCCTTGCTTGGCTACTGAATTGGGCATGTATGGTCACATAGCTGGAGGAGTGGCCAGAATTCCAACACCTTTACCTCCTGGTTGAAACTGGTTTGCATGTGCTGACAGTTTGCACCTTTGCTTGTCTATTTGGTAGATGTGTCAGTCCCTGATATCCTGTACCTTGGCATCCCTGCTCCCCCAGATATATGTATATGATGGTCCAGTAGGGAGAAAACACATGTATGCATGGACATAGGCCCTTCCAGTCTCCATGTTCAGGGAAAAACATACAATTCCCCTCCTCATGCCCCTTATAATAAGCTTAGGGTTACAAGGAGCAGCAGGAGCCAACCTTAGTGCCACAGGTACAGTAATGACTACATTAACTTCAAAAACCGAGGATGCCAAATAACTCCAGATTCGACTATATTAGAAAAAAAAAATCTATTGCCAAGCTAGAAGAACAGGTGGATTTAACAGTCAAGGTAGGTTTACGCACAGGAGACTGCTGGACTTGCTCCATGCAGTGTAAGGAGGTCACTGTGTGGCTTTAGGGGAATGTTGTTGTTTCTATGCAAACCATTTAGAAATCATTAGAAATAACTTAGTTGTGCTCTGGTAAAACCTCTCCTTGCAGAAAAGAAGAAGACTTGAAAGGGAAAAAGCAAATGTTTCCCATTCTCGTTCTCAGGTCCTTCCTGGCCAGTAACTGCTGTCATCCATCACAGGCCCATAGCTCCCCTCCACCTGCTGATTATGCATCATCAATGCCTTAACCAGATATATAAATTCCCACTTAGGAGCTATTAGCTATGGTCATTAAGTCCTGATATAAACAGGTACCCAGCACAGAGTCAAGGATTTGACTCAGGGTGTAACTCAACAGGGGATATGATGACTAAAGTTATGTATAAAAGTTTAAAATGTCTGTGCTTAAGAGAGCTTTAAAGCAAAATTGGATGTCCAACTATTGGGCCCTGGCCCCCCTGTTCCTTGAGTAGCTGTTGCCTTGCTTGCTGACCTTGACCATATGTCTTCCCTATGCTGATTCCCTGCTGGTTTCCTTCCTCCTGAACAGTTTACTGGGAGGTTCTTTGTTTGTGTATCCTGCATTTGGTGGAAACAGCTAGGATGCAAGAATGTAAAACATCTGTAGCGAACTTCTGCCCTCTGGGGTTCTCCCACTGTGCTGAAAGCCTGTATGTAAAGCCTCTTCCCTCCTTCAATAAGTGGCATTCTGCTGAGATGAATGACCCTCTGTCTTGTCTCTGTTTTTAATCTTCAGCCCCTTGCTTGGACATGGTGAATGGGTAGTAAGGCTGGCTTTACTGCTACATCCAACTGTTAAGGGCTGTTAAGGGTTAATTTTTGTAATTGCCTGGTCTTGTTTTAACAAAACTATTGTTTCCTGACAGGTTTTAGGTCATAAAGTCAACCTCTTTTTCAGCTTGTGTAAACAAAAACTTATTTTGTGAGCGATGACCTTCTGCTTGCAGGAGAACAGAATGTAACTTTGTATTCTTTGCCTTTATAAACCCCTGACTGAGGTGGCTGGAGACTACATTCAGGAATCCACAGTCACATATGTAGACCTGGTGCCAGTATATGAATAAAAGCTTCTTCTTTGCTAAACTTCATTAATGGTTAGATTGATGAATCTTTGAATGACCCCAGACTCATAACTCTAGAACCAGGAGTTTTCCACCTAGAGCTGTGGTTCTCAACCTTCCTAATGCTACGACCCCTTAATACTCTTCCTCATGTGGTAGCTCTCAAACACAAACCATTTTCGTTGCTAGTTCATAATTGTATTTTTGCTTATGTTATGAATCACAATGTAAATATTTTTGGAGATGGAGTGTTGTTAAAGGGGTCACAAACCACAGGTTGAGAACCACTGAAGAGTTAATCACAAGGTGTGGAAAAGTATCACTGACCTGTGGGTTGTTCAGTGGATGTGCATTCAAGGTGCTCAGTGTGGGGAAATGATGCCATGTTTGAGACAGGAGGAGGGCTGGGGACATGGGTTCCATCTCCAGTGGTGGATAAACTTGGGGTGATGCTGCATGCCTGTGATCACAGCATTTGGAAAATGGAAGCAGATGAGGTTCAAGGCTGTCCTGCAGAGTGTGTTCAGGCCAGCCTGGGATACATGGCACTCTACCTAGAGAGAAAGATAGAAAGAGAGGTGGGGAGAAAGATGTGAGGAGGAAGAAGAAGGAGAGGATGAGATGAGAGGGAGAGGAGGGGGAGAGCAGGAGAAAGAGAGGAAAGAAGTGGGAGGGAAATGAGGGAGAAAGATGAGAGAGAATATCCTAAAACAAAACAGTCAGGTGAGGGGAGCTTGGGGGAGGCTGATAGAGTAGGAAGGAACCTAAGCCAAAGAAGACAGAGGTACAGATTTGGGACACCACAGCAAAGGGAGGCTAGGGTAGACAGCAGGAGGAAGCATCCATAGTCCCTGAGATCTGAGGTGTGGGTGAGATACTGCCTGTGTCCATGGTGATACCTGGCTGAGGACACCTGGCTCCTGTAGATACATCTGGGCAAATTAGAAGACTACCAGAGTTTGTCCCCACCCACTGGTGTTCAGGACTGGGTTTTCTCTCCTGAGGGTTGGTCCTGCTGTGTGTCTGAGGTCTGAGCTGTGTCTAAGGACTTGCTGCTCAGAAACTGAACCATCCAGGGTCCTGCCATGAACCCCAGAGGTGAGCTGAGGGGTGAGGAAGGGGGCTGTTAGTACCCTCAATTGATTGCTTACCACCTGATTGTGGCTTCATTGCTGCTGGGGCCAGAGGCTCAGAGGTGACAGGGCCAGGCTTCCTGGGGTGACAGGAGCCCCAAGTGCCTGAATCTGTGTGTTTGTGCATGTGTACTTGTGAGGGGTGGTTTGTTGTGCCCAGATCGCGACCCCCAGAGAGACCACCAAAGACTAGCGTACCGGTATGCAAAAGCAAGGTTTAATTCTGGATATCCAAAAGCAATACAAGCCTAGGCAGGGACTTCGTCCAATACATCTAACACAGTGGAGGCTGGAGGAAGTGCCCGCTTGTCTGCAAGCTCATTTTTTAAAGGCAGAAAACACAAGGTTACATCATTTAGGGGTGCTAGTACGGGTACAATTCTGATTGTCTCGCTTCTAGCGGCTTTCTAGAAATCATGGCTTGATCTTACTTCTAAGGGGGTGGTTGCCTGCCACCATCTCTCATTGGCTGCCCTCAGGTGGGGACATTTCTGTGGTCAGTTACCCTGGAAACCAGGGAGAGGACATTTCATAGTCCGGCAGTCACTACCTTGTGACTACCTTGTGACTCTGTACTTTTACACTTCCTGGTTTCTGGAATCTGAACTGACTGGTTTCAGTAACTAATGGCCTATGCCTAAAAGGAGAAATCTTAGGCCTTAGTTTTAGGGTGAAAGCATTTTGGTCTTATTTCTAAGATGGCTCATTTTGGTCTCACAGGTTAAGTGGGGCAGAGGTCTGGATCATAGTGGAGAGTGCTGATCAGACTTGGCAGACATTGAATGCAAGTGACTTGTCCTGCAGGATTGCAAGAAGTATCAATTTTATGTGGAATTCTCTGAAAGGAACAAAGTTTGGGAAGCCTGTAAAGTATATATATTTGTTATTTGTTTTGCTCATGAGAGAAACCCCTAGAATAGCAAATGTAGCAAGACAGACTGTCCCAGCACTCACTGAGCTGTATCCCAGGTAAATGAAAACTGTAAGGGCACCAGGCAGAGGGTAAGAGGAAGGAAGCAGAGGAATAACAAAAGATGTGTGCTGTGGGAATTATAGAATCCTATCACTGGGTAATGATGTAAGATCTGTCCTGTAGAAGAGGGTAATTGTGTTAGTTATGGGAAACCAAAAGCATAAGAAGAAGTAACTTGGGAGGTATCAAAAAGGACAATAGAATGTGGGTTTCTGTAATGAAATGGTCATGTTTGTGCTTTTCCTACAAGAAATGAAGTTAGGTTAGTAATAACAGACCTTTGGGGCTGAGATGGTAATTTTGTCTATTTTTTGATGATAGAGGCAGGGGTCACTTGAGCCAGAATGCCTGTAGGTAGTGAGTGAAAATAAGAACATTACTGATCCTAGGTGTGGTTGAGGGGGTTTTGTTGTTGTTTTTATAGATATGACTAATAATTAGCCAGAGGTAACCGATATGTCCAGAATGAATATAGTAATCAGAATAGACTGGGCCATGAGAGGAGAGAAAGATGAGGAGAGTGAGAAAGGAAGAGAAGAGAGAGAGGAGAGGAGAGGGGGAAAACAAAGAGAGATCCGGGAATGGATCCAAGAGTGAAGAACCAAGAAAGCATGCAAGCAAAACTGGCTGAGTTATATAGGAAAGAGAAGCTTGGGGGGGAAGGGAAGTGAAGCTCAGGGCCTGGAGAGTTCTAAGGTGGAGTTGAGAATCCTGAGAGGAGCCAGGACTCTGCCTCTGGATAGAGAGGAAACAGGTGTGGCCCATAGGCAAGTGGTGGCTTATAAAGGCAAAAGGGAAAACCCCATGTTAGGACGAGGTGTTTAATTTTAATTGGACATGTTGATTAGTTGAGGCAAAGGGGGCTTTTGATTGCTGGACTAAAATACTTTGATAGCTGTACCTTGATAGTAAGCCTCAGGAGGAGGAAGTGGCCAAATATGGGAAGAGACCTTGGGGGCTAGCTACAGGAATGTAACGTAATGCATTTTATCAAGGCAGAGGGAATGGGGGAGAAGGGCAAGGCCTGCCAGAGCCGTGTTTGCCATGTTCAGGCTGGCTAGATTCCCTTCATTCCCACCTATCTGTTTTATTATTGGGTTGTTGGGTGTTGGGTAAGTGGGCATCATTCTCTCTAGCTGCTTCCTGCTGACATTTGTGCATTGTTGTTAGGAGATCCAAGGAAGGTGAGTTGTTGGTCAAGGCTGTGTAAGTCAATGTCTAGGTTATTTGGGACCATCTGGGGCACAGGAAGTGTAGTCTGTGAGGCTATACCAGGTTGTAGATCCTGAGGAAATGATTGCAGCTGACACTGGAGTTTCTGGAGTAGTCTGAGGTTGATTTGAAATCAGTTGGGACAGATAAACTAAAGATAGGGGTGAAGTTAAGGAATTTAGAAAAAAAATGTATCTTGGATGTATATTTGAAACTTCTAGGTTCATGGGCCTTGTAGTTGGGAAGAGGATTCCCCAGACCAGGGAAAGAGGGAGAGGACTAGGGGAATGGGGATAGAGGAATAGGGGCATAGGCAATGGGCAGGAAAACATCCTGTTGGTTGACAGGAGTACTTATCTGGTGGCTGTTTGAGAGTTCTTGAGAGCACCCAGAAAAATGCAGATTGGCTACATAAGGTTAATTGAGGAACAACTGTTATCTGAAAGTGGGGTCTGGTTGTGTAGGGGAGCATATACTTTGGGAGGCTTTTGTTGCATCAGAATAGTCTATCTTGGGGTGTTTAGGTGGGTTCTGAAATTGAAATGTTTTAGGAACATAGATGATTTTGGGGGGGCTTTCACAAACAGTGAGAGGGACAGTCTGTGGCAGGGTTTTGGGGTTGGTGTGGAAAAGTTGAGAGAACTTGGCTTTGGTTCCTAAAGGGGGACTTGGATCGTCAAGGGACAAGCAGTTAGTGGGGTGGGGCTGGGGTATCTGCAGGAGAGGGACTGTGACTGATGGAGGGAAGGCACTAAAGAGAGGCACAGAGAAAGCAGTGGGAGGCACTGAAGGAGGGGTTAGTGAAGTTGAGGAGAGAGTTTGTTGGTGACCTTGACCTAAGTGAGTGGCCATGAGTG